>PVKS010002962.1:0-110389 GCA_004027875.1 Aplodontia rufa | reverse complement strand
CTACACTAGATACCCATTTAACACATGAGTTCTTATGGGGGAAACGGCAATAGATGAAACCCACAGTAGCTTATCTATGCGTTAGCATTACCCCTGGTTATCAAAGTTTATACACATTGATTGCTACAGTTTTGACAATGTTTCCCCCTCATCTGTATCCTGTATCACAATATACTTCTAATAAAGGTGGAAAAAAAAAAAAAAAAGAAACCTATAGCTTTAGTGGTTGCATGTTCAAATAAAGAAAGAGCTGTGGATGTAGCTCAGTTCTAGAGCACTTGCATAGCACATATGAGGCCTTGGGTTTGATACCCTGCACTGCAATAAATAAATAAAATAAAATAAAATTGGAAAGGCAAGAAAGAAAAGAAATAAACAAATGCACGAGGAAAGGAAAACTGATCAGGACAATGTTTGTTTTGCTCAAATGTTAAAGTTTGGCCCAAAGCAGTGGGTAATGAGAATTTCTCCCCAGGACAGTGTACAAGAAGAATCAAGGTTTGAATGGTAATCTTTTAACAAGGGGAATTTCCTTCTTATTTTTTTTTATTTGCTTCATTTGTTCACAAGAAAACAGATTAATCTCATTATCAGCATTGAATAAAGAAGGCCATGTTTCTCCAACTTTCGGACCTTTTTCCCTCTCAGTTTTCTTGAATAGTCTGCAAATTTCTCTCTGGGCTCTGGCCTTTGGGCCTGCCAAGGGGTGCTTGTTCTTTGAGCTCTCTTCAGGCTTTTTGCCTTCCTAGCAATTCTTAATCTCTCCTTTGTTTCTTTCTTGAGCCAGTACTGAGTCTGGGCCTTTCCCAGACTGTCTTTGTGTTTGCACTCCTTGGGGAAATTCCACAGTTCCCCTCATATGTATGCAGTTAAGGCCAGGGTCATGTCTTTTATTTATTTCTTGGACCCAGCAGGGCTTCCTGCCTGTTTTTGTATGTCCTTTTGAGTTAATTGGACTAATCAATCTAATGAATTTTTCTGAAGTGGTTCAACTATTGTAGCTCCAAGAGCTATCAGGACAACAGTCATTGCAGCTAATTGGTGGCTCCCTGGAGGGTTGAACTTAGTTTGGCCAGGCATGTTTTGAGAGGTCCTTTTACCCACTGGGATTAATCTCTGCTCTCCTGAAATTTATTCAGTTTCTGGGAAATATATTTTTTAAAAATAATAAAATAGTGAATGTGAAAGTGCCTAGTCCATGGGCTGGAGTGGTGGCTCAGTGGTTGGAGTGCTTGCCTGGCAAGTGTGAGGACTGCAGTTCAAACCCCAGCACCACATTCACAACTAGGTGTCAAGGAAGTAAAAGAAAGATGGAAAAACAATGGGAATTGATTCGTTCTCTCTCTCTCTCTCTCTCTCTCTCCCTCTCTCCTTAAATAAGCAAATAAATAAAGCACCTAGTATATACAGATAGATAGATAAGATAAGCAGATTCTGAAGGTGCCCGATGGAGAGCCCTAAATAGTGTTCAGAGACCTTGTTCTGTGCTTTACCTTTTCCAGTTATTATCTCAGTGACTCTCAGCAGCTCTCTGAACTCCACCTTTCTCATCCATAATGTAGAGATAGCACTTCTGCTGAGGGTGGAGATTTTTTAATGAAAGATGGACTGCAAATGTGTGTTTTTAAAAAGTTTATTCAAATTTGGGGTGCTTGTATTAGAAGTGGACTAGAATAGTAGAAATAGAAGGTAGCAGCACCAAATGTAGTGGTCCTAGGGAGTAGCAATTTAAGCTTCTGGTCCCCAGAGGCATGTTGGATAATGTTAGTTATGCAGATGGTAACAAGAGCCACCATGCTATCTGCATTGCAGACTGTATACAGCACAACTTCAGGGGGCAGTAGCAACTCAAATATGAAATGTATGCTTGCTAACCCTTCAGTCACTGCTTCATTCAAATTTCAGGCATATTTGAATTATAATGATTAGTTGTGTCTTAGAATTAAGAGAGCAAAGAACCTTTGTGCGCATCAGTCTGCTTGGGCTGCCATAACAAATGCTGCAGACCAGGTACCACAATGAATAAAATAATTGATAGGAAGGAAACTTACTCTCTTAATGTTTCACCCTCACTCTTGCTTGACTTGAGATGTACCTATGCTCATAGCTTTCCGAGCAGAGACATTATGTGATTATTTACCAACCATCATGATTTGATGAAAGGAAGATTTGGGGGATCAGGATGTGCCCCTTTGTTTTGCCTGCTAGAAAAGAGAAGCCACCAAAATTTGAGGGAATATACATAATAGTATTCATGTACTAAACAGCAGAGCCAGGATTCTTGCTCTTCTGCTGTCAATCTGGAGTTCTTTAGTCTACATCAGTAGTTCCCAAATATGTGTCCATCATACACACAAAATTAGTGATTTCCTGGGCTGGAGTGGTGGCTTAACAGTTTCTGTACTTGCCTGGCATGAGCAAGGATCTGGATTCAAACCCCAGCACAACACACACAACTAAGTGTCAGCAATGAAAGACTAAATAAAATTGTTTCTCTCTCTCTCTCTCTCTCTCTCTCTCTCTCACGGTCCTTCTCTCTTAAAAAAAAATAATAATGATTTCCTTGGGTGCCAACTACTTCCAGTTCTATTACCTTAGTCAAAATGCCATTTCATATGCTCTTACTCAATAAAGAAGATCAAAATGCGGGTCAGAAAAATGATAATAGATATAATCTGGATTATGCTCTCACTGTAAGAATAAGTATATTGTTTCCAAACTTTGCTACTGTAGTCATTGTTATAATAAATTACTCGAGACATTCCTATATTGATCCACTGTTATTCAGTGAAATGGGTAGAAAATCATTGTGCTAAGCTGTGTTTAGCATTTCAGTGTTGTCCTACATTCAGCCTTCCTTGAAGGGCAGAACAAGAATGCACTTCCAGGTGGTAGCTGGCCTCCTGATTCCAAAATGTGCCACCTATGCCTTGAGATTTAAAGCCCATTCTCTTCAGTCTGCTTGGTGTTTCTCTAGTTGTCTTTTTTTTTTTTTAAGAAATTTAGTTGATGTACAATAAAATATGTATCCAAAATAACAATATGATCTATATATATTTATAAATCAAAATTACCCCCTACATCCCTCCCTACGTAGCCTCCCCGCACCAGTCCCTCCCCGCTCCTTCCTGATTACAAGTCTATGAATGCCCTAGATTATGTATTTCTACATTTTTGTTGGGTTTAATACAAGAGATTGACCACTTTCACACAGGTGTGTGTTTAGCTCCAGCCTCCACAGATGAGTAAAGACATTCGACCCTTGACTCTCTGGGTTTGGCTAACTTCACTCAATATGATTTATTCCATCCATTTACCTTCAAAGGCTGCAATTTCATTGTTTCTAATTGCTGAGTAGAACTCCTTGGTACATATATACTTCAGTTTTTTTTTTAATCAATTCATCCAGACAGGTGGGTTGGTTCCATAATTTAGCTATTGTAAATTGAGCTGCTATGAACGTTGATTTTGCTGTGTCACTGTAATGTGCTGATTCTAAATCCTCTGGAAAAATACCCTAGAGAGAAATAACTGGATCATATGGTAGATTCATCCCTAATAGTTGCCTTTAGTTTCAGCCTTTCCAGTTCAGACACTTCCAAAGAGCTTCCCAAGTGGTTGAATCCCAAGCTCTTGTTTCTTCCCTGTCATCTTTTAGAGGCCACAAAACATGATGCCTGACTAGCACATGGAATCAAGAGCATCCTTATATGGATTCTAGTCCTGACTTCAGAATATACCAGACACGGTACTTGAAACAAGTTAGTAAGCATTTCTACATTTCCATTTCTGCATCTGAAAAATGAGGATAATGGTATCCACCTCATACAATGGCTATGACAGTTATATGATTCAATCTATATAAAGATCTTTGGAGAATGCCATCACACAGTGAATAGCTGTTACAAGTGTTGGCTGTGTAGCATTATCTTTTACCGGGAGCAATGTCCAAATGTGATTGCTTGTACAAACTGGAAGACATATACCAATTCATTTATAATTCCCAAATATTTAGCTTACTGTTAGCTTCAGAGTATTTTTTTTAAACTTTCTTCCAATTATCTTGTTTTTCTTGTGTTTATCTTGCCTCGGCCTTTGTATAAGTTGTGTGTTTTAACAAACCACTAAAAGTTTCCAATCTGAGCATGTAATTACCCTGAGTGCTTTGCTTTTAAATCCACAATGAGTATTTAGTTTGTTTTTGGTGCTATTGTGCTTAATTAATATTTATGCAAGACTTAGGGGAATCACAAAAATTAACAGATGTCCTTACCTCAAGCAGGTGGTGCATGTATCAACAATGGCAATAAAATCAGTGAAGCTACAATAATACCACTTTAGATCTCAGACTCACTCCCAAGTCTGATAAACATGGTTTTCATTTTGTTATCCAATATGGGGAACACATTTTCAGACAAAGAGACATGATCGTAAGAAATATTTTAAGGTATTCACTTGAAATATGAATTTTATTTCAATGCAGATTACAGAAAACTGAGAGAATAGAGACATCAATCAGCACACAAGGGTTATACTGTCCCATAGAAAAGTCTGGAAACAGTACGGAGCTGACATGATGGTCACACAAAATTCCCTGGGATGGAGGCTTCTGTTATGTTTCTTCTCCAACACTCTAATACAAAGCTTTCAGTCTCAAAATGAAATAGGATCTACAGTGACTGCTCAAGTTCCAGCTATCATGTACACATTCTAGCAAACAGAAAAAAAAAAAAAACTGGAGAAAGGACATTATAAACTCTTCCCTGTTCTAAGTTTACTTCTTTGAAATATCATTTTTGGAATTTCCGTGGAGATACTCTGGCTTATGTCTCATGCAATAATAGCCGTCATGTAACTGCATCTAGGTCTATAAGATTCTTGAAAATAGAGTACTCAAATTGGAGCTGATTCTAGGCTTAAAGCTGAAAATAAGTTTGTAATTTAGAAAGGAATAATGGCCATTGGGTGGGCAGCCGTCAAGTTTAAAGTCAACTTTTAAAAACTTTGGCATTTTGTTCATATTCCTTATTAATTAAAATTTTAAGGTATACTTAATTTCACATGAAGTGCTTTTTTATATCTTGTTTGTAATTAGTGGTTTTGTTTGTTGTTGTCTTATTCAGGTTTATCAATACATAGCATTTGCTTTTAAAAAATGTTGGCAAAATCTTCCCATAAATGTACCTGTCAAGGAGAGAAGTTTATTCTTCTGTTCATCTATGTAACAAAAATTTACTCTGTACTTTCTGTGTGCCAGGCACTGAGCCATGTGCTGGGAAGAAGTGAATAGCACAAACGTCATACTAATATGGGGCTACCTATCTGATGTAAAGATAAAAGAATCTATAACTCAGGCTGTGATAAATAAAGTGTTAGTAAGGGGCTAGTGAATATTGGATGACAGGAGTTTTTTGGTTTTTTTTTTTTGTTTTTTTTTTTAAGAGAGAGACAGTGAGAGAGAGAAAGAAAGAGAGAATCAATTTTATTTAGTTTTTCACATGGCTTTCATTGCTCCCACACTTAATTGTCCACACAGTGCTGGGGTTTGAACCCACATCCTTGCGCATATCAGGCAAGCGCCATAACTCCTGAGCCACAGCTCCAGCCCAGGAGTGTTATTTTTAACAAGGTGATCAGCCCTGCAAATGACCTCAAGGGAGTGTTTTTGCAGGAGCTTGTCCTTGCCTTGCTTGGGAAAAGCAGGGAGGGCAAGGAAGCTGGATTTCAAACACAGAAAGTGAGAGTTGCAAGAGAAGAGTTCAGCAAAGCTTGGGATCTGAGCTGAGTAGACAAGAGGGGGGATGATTTGAGCACTTTGAAGAAAACAGCTCACTTCACACACTACAAACACGAAAGTGAAATATAAAGTGAAGATGGCCATTTATATGTTTACTGTTTATTTTTCTCTTCTTCAGTTCATCACTGGTTTTAATGACTGACTGCTCTACATGAGATCCTTCATTAGGTCCAGAGAGAAAGCATGAATAAGAAAAGTTCCCTGAGTGCAACCTTTTTTTTTTCTAGAGACTTTAGATCAAACTAGAAAGTGTGTGCCCTAAACTTTGTATCTATATATCTAGGAGAATTCATTTTTTCTTTTCTGCTTAATGGAATAATTATATAAAAAAATAAAACTATAGTTGACTCTTAAATTCATTCATCTTCTTTCTTTAAAACATATAGAATCCTGCTGGGCCCTGTGGTACATTCCTGGAGTCACAGCAAGCTGGGAGGCTGAGACAGGAGGATTGCAAGTTCAATACCAGACTCAGAAGTTTAGTGAGGTCCCAAGCAACTTAGCAAGACCTTGTTTCAAAATTTTTTGAAAACTTAAAAATTAAAAATAAGAGCTGGGGGTGTGGCTCTGTATTTCAGTGACTTTAGGTTCAATTCCTGGTACCAAACCAAACATAAAACATACACAATGTATTCCTAATATCCGCACTGGGTTCCTGAATCAGTTAACAGCCTCCTATACTGTGGGAGTGTATGTATAACCGCATACATAGCTGCCTCTGACTACTATGCCTTTCCTCCCTTCTCAGGTGAATTCCTATTATTTCTTCATAGTATCTCCTTTAAAATGATTTCCCATAGCTCTTTCTCACAGAGTTAATTACTTCTGTCTCTGTTCATCTCAGTACTTCTGTTATACCAGGCATCATAGAGTATTATCATGATTTTATGCTTACATCTTTTATTTCCCCCAAGAATATAAATTCCTTAGTAGTAGAATACAAAGGTTATTTATATTGAAACTCTGATACCTAGCAAAGGACCTGGCACATAGTCAATGCTTAGAAATATTTTCTGCGAGATGAAAAAAATGCTCCATTAAAGATGAGGCTCATGCTCACAGCAAGGAGCAAATAGAAAATTCACAAATTGTGTTTTGATTATGTAATTTCTTCTTTCCAAAGATCATTATTTGACGAGAAGGATTTAGCCTTTATCACAAGTTAATTACTAAGTAAAATGTATCTGCTTTCACACGTCAACTGAGTTTTCTACTGGTTTACTATTTATGTCCCTTAAAGCATCTCTTGGAAAACCTCACATTCCTGCAGACTTTTTTTTTTTTTTTGGTTTGTTCTTTTTGTTAAATTTTTTGTTAAGGAGTGTACAATCATAAAATGCATATGAAATAACAATATGGTATGCACATATTCTTAAACCAGAATTATCCCCACATAGCCCATACCCCAGTCCCTTGAATTCCATTTTTGCCCATCCAAACAATATAAATGCTTAGGTAAAGAATTTCCCAGAATTGAATGATTACATGAGTTATTTGAATTCTTGGGGGGGGAGGTAAAGAGGATGCTATATTGTTGCTTTACTCCTTAGATCCCTCCCTTTCCCCCTCTCCCTCCCCCACTCATCCCTTCCCCCTCCCTCTGCTATATAGCTGTGATTGCCCTAGATTGTATTGCTGTGCCTTTGTTGGGTCTAATACATGAGGTTGACCACCTTTCACACAGGCCTGGGTTTAGCTCCAGCCTCTACATATGAGTGAAATTATTCGACCCTTGACTCTCTGAATTTGGCTAACTTCGCTCAGTGTGATTTCTTCTATTACCGTCCATTTACCCTCAAAGGCCACAATATTATTGTTTCTAATTGCTGAGTAGAATTTCATTTTATAACTATATAAATTTTTATATAGTTATAAATTTTTATAATTATATAAATATATATAGGTATAAAATGTGTATATATATATATATGCGTTAACCTCAATTTCTGGACCCATTTATCCAGTGAGGGGCATCTGGGTTGGTTCCATAATTTAGCTATTGTGAATTGAGCTGCTATGAACATAGATGTTGCTGTGTCACCTTTTATTAGAAATCGCTTAGATTTAATTCATTTTATGGTGGACAGTGGACATAAGTTGTCATGAATCAACTATTTTTTGGGAAGCATAAACCTTAGAAAACCTTATGTTTGTGTATGTTTGTGAATATGTAAATTTATTATTCAACTAAAAATTCTTCACAAATTATAAATTCCTTAGGGAACTGGTTTATTCATCTTCACATCTCCTGTGCAGATTGCTGGCTTACAGATTAACAGGCCCTCATCTGAAACCCTCAAGGGTAGTTTGTGCAGATAATGTGTAACAAGTACCACTCAGAAGCACATACACCCACACAAGAAAGTCCTGATTATAGTGTTTGACTATTTCTTGTGTAAATACCTCTTCCCTTGGCTGATAGTTAGCTGCCAAGTTGAAATCTCTTCACTGATGTTGGGAAGAGATGTATGTGGTTTGTGAATACACAGGCCCTTATGGCACACCATGAATGGGGATCTCAATGGATTTTAGGAGTCAAAAGACTTCTGATTTTAAGAAGCTAGCATGTCCATAAAGTATGTATTATATAATACCTCCAGAGGTATCTGGGGTAATGCTTGTAATAAAACACATTAATATTTCTGAAGCAAAATGAATGATTGTTTTCTCGAAGAAGGGTATTTAAGCACCTGTCAGGAAAATACAGCATTTGGTTTTCAGGGCTTTTTCTTCTTTTGTGGCAGTTTAGAATTTGATATAAAGTATCAGGAATCTACTTCAACAGTTTTTAAAAATTAGTACTTTGGTGGAAAATATATTTATGATCTATTATAGCACACCCATCCAGCCTATTGATTGTAGGCCTGTTTTTTGTCTTTGAGCAATTCCACACATCTATAAATTGAAGATGAATAATGGATAAGCAAATTACATCTTGTTCTGTAGAATTTCAGTTGACTTTTCTCTTCCCCACTGCAAGAGTCAGTTTGCCATCAATTGCAGTTTAGCTCAGCATTTCTTTATTCTATGTAATTTTATAGCATTTTGACTTTTCCATTTAATTGAGAAGAATCTGCTTGATTTACTAATATCATATGAATAAAATTCTTTAACTTTTTAAAATTTTTTTCTAT
This sequence comes from Aplodontia rufa, assembly GCA_004027875.1. Lineage (NCBI taxonomy): Eukaryota > Metazoa > Chordata > Mammalia > Rodentia > Aplodontiidae > Aplodontia > Aplodontia rufa. The sequence goes on along the minus strand of PVKS010002962.1, from coordinate 101,458 downwards.
GGGCATGGGAATCAAGACAGAGATTAGGTATATTCTAGTAAGCTTCTGAGGGTCAAACACAGATGGACGTAGAACTAGAAGAGTGTAGATTTCTTCATGTCAATCACAAAGCATTGTCAGACTTAGAGAGCAGATGGTAATGTTATAGAAGTTGAGTCCTTCACTGGGAGTGCCTCATGGAGGCTCAGAATTTCTGACTGCTGAATGTAGAGGATGCTATATAGCTGAATGAAGTGCTGCTTTTCAGATTGAACTTTGGTCCTTGTATAATTCTTTTTCTGTGGTTTTAACTCTTCAATTGAGTGTGAATCAACTGTCAGTAGAACATTCGATGAATCATTAATAACCTAAGATGACCAGAAGCTTAGTTAAATCAGTAACTACTTAATTAGCTGATGAAGTCAGACATTGTTTGTATCCAGTATAACTAGTGGATTCTTATATTTTTTAAAGTTTTTTTTCTCTCTTAGGAAACTAATAAGGTTGTTCTGATTATTAGAATGTCACTCTCACTATCTTGACTCTCTTATCATTTGGAAACACAGTGTTTGGATTTAGGCATGATTGTACTACATTCAAAATTTCTTTTTTTTTTAAATTTATTCAACATAGTCTTACATATAGGAGGGAATGGTTGCCACACATTCATGAACACATGCTGATGCCAGTTCATGATCTCCCCCCTTTAGGTTGCCCCCATCCCATGTTTCTGTTACTGTACCCCCATGTTAGTTGGGCTTCTCATGGAAGTTAAAGATTTCCCACTGGGTTGATAACCCCCCTACTCCCTCCCTCCAACTGCCTTGATATCCCTCCTATTCACAACCCTCTCCCTTCATCACCTATTTCCATGGGCAAGGTTCCCCTGGCTCATGTAAAAATTCACCCATGTTGAGGTTATTATTAGTTTAGGCAAATTTCGGTCTATTTCCAATTGTATTCTATCTTCCACATATGAGAGAAAACATTTGAGTCTCTGATTTTGGGATATTTCATGCGGCATAATTTTTTCCATCTCCATCCATTTGGCTGCAAATGCCATAATATTGTTCTCTCTCATAGCAGAGTAGAATTCCATTGTTTTATATACATTGCAGTTTTTGGATCTACTCATCCAGTGAGGGTCATCCAGGTTGGTTCCATAGTTTGGCTGTAGTAAATTGAGCTGCTAAAAACATTGATGAAGCTGTATGTCTGTAATAAGCTGATTCTAACTCCTTTTGGAAAACACCCAGGAGTGGGATAGCTGAGCCTTAATGTGGTTCCATCCTTAGGCTTTTCAGGAGTCTCCACACTGCTTTCCAGAGTGGCTGTAGTCCCACCAACAGTGTGAAAGTGTTCCTCTCTTCCCACAAACTCTCCAGCATCTGCATTGATTTTATTCTTCATTTTTGCCACTTTGACAAGAGTGAGGTGGAATCTCAGTAAAGTTTTGATTTGCATTTCTCTGATTGCTAGTAATGTAGAACACTTTTTCTTATATTTATGGGCATTTAGAACTTACTCTGTTGAGAAATTTCTGTTTAGCTCCCTAGTCCATTTATTGATTGGATTATTAGTGGTTTTGGTGTTCATTTTTTTTAGTTCTTTGTATATTTTAGATATTAGCCCTCTGTCCAAGGTATAGCAGGCAAAGATTTTCTCCCATTCTGTATGTCCTTTCTTGACACTGTTGACTAATTCTTTAGCTGTGTAGAGCTTTTTAGTTTAATGGCATTTAATGTTTGTTTATTCTTGGCTTTAATTCTTGTGCTATGGGAATCTTTTTAAGGAAGGTGGAGCCAACCCCTATGTCATACAGTGTTGATCCTATTTTTTCTTTAAGCATATGTATAGTTGCTGATTTAATTTCCAGACCCCTGAACCATTTTGATTTGATTTTTGTGCAGGTTGAGAGTTAAGGATCCAATTTCAGTTGTCTGCATATGGCTGTCCAGTTTGTCCAGCATCATTTGTTGACCAGGCTGTCCTTCTTCCACACTATGTTTTTGCCACCTTTATCAAATATAAGATGGTTAAAGATTTTAGGGTTTGTCTTAGTATCTTCTATTCTGTTCCATTGTTCTTCATTTCTGTTTTGACACCAATACCACACTATTTTTGTTACTGTAGCCCTACAGTATAATTTCATGTGAGGAATTGTGACACCTCCTGCTTCCTCTTTCTTGCTTAGTAATGTTTTGGCTGTTCTGGGCCTTCTGTTATTCCATATGAATTTGAGATTTGCTTTTTCTATATCCATGAAGAATGTCATTGGCATCTTGATGGATTACATTGAATCCATATAGTGCTTTCAGTAGAATGGCCATTTTGATTATATTGATTCTGCCTAACCAAGAACATGGGATGTTTTTCCATCTATTAAGGTCTTTTGCAATTTCTTTCTTTAATGTTCGATAGTCTTCATTGAAGAAGTCCTTTATATCTCTTGTAAGATTGATGTCCAAGTATTTTATTCTTTATTAGGATATTGTAAAGGGACAGATTTCCTGACTTCTTCAGTGTCCTTGTTGCTGGAGCATAGGAAAGCTAATGATTTATTAGTGTTAATCTTATAGCCAGCCACTTTGCTGAAATCGTTTATAAGCTCTAGAAGTCTTCTGGTAGAGCTTATTGGGTCTTCTAGGTAAGGATCGTGTCATCAGCAAATAGAAACAGCTTGACTTCCTCTTTTCCTATTTGAATTCCTTTGATTTCCTTCTCTTGTCCAGTAGCTCTGGCTAGGGATTCAAGGCCTATATTGAATAAGAGTGGTGGAAGTGGACATCCTTATTTTGTTCCTGAATCAGTGGAAATGCTTTCAGTCTTTCTCCATTAAGCATAATGTTAGCTATGGGTCTGTCATAAATCGCTCTTCCAAGACTAAAGTATCTTCTTTGATCCTTATCTTCTCCAGAGTTTTGAGCATAAATGGGGGGTGAATTTTATCGAAGGCCTTTTCTGTGTCAATTGAGATTATTATATGATTTTTATTTTTAATTCTGTTTAAGTGGTGAATTACATTAATTGATTTGTGTATGTTGAACCAGCCCTACTCTCCTGGAATGAAGCCCACTTGATCATGACGCATTATCTTTTTGATATATTTTTGGATTCAGATAGCTAGAATTTTATTAAGGATTTTGTGTCTATGTTCATCAGGAAAATTGGTCTGTATTTTTCTTTTCTTGATGTATCTTTGTTGGGTTTTGGAATCAAGGTTATATTTGATTCATAAAAAGTGTTTGGGAGAGTTCAAAGCCTTTCAGTTTCATGCAAAAACTTGTAGAGGATCCATGTAAATTCTTCTGTAAAGGTCTAGTAAAATTCTGCCACGAATTCATCAGGCCCCGGGATTTCCTTTTTTGCAAGGTCTTTGATTGCTATTTCAATTTTGCTACCCGAGATTGGTTGGTTTAGAATTTCTGTATTCTCTTTTGTTAATTTGGGAATGTCGTATGTTGCCAAATATTTGACCATTTCTTCCAGATTTTTAAACTTGGCATAGTATAATTTTTCAAATTAGTTCTGATAATCTTTTGGATTTTGCTTGAGTCAGTGGTGATATCTCTGCTTTTGTCTTTGATTTTGTTGATTTTCTTTACTTCATTCTTCCTTTTGGTGAGGTTGGAAGGGGTCTGTTGATTTTATTTTTTTCTTCAACAAACCAACTCTTTGTTTTATTGATAATTTGTATTGGGTTTTTTTTGTTGTTGTCAATTTCATTAATTTCAGCTCTGATCTTAGTTATTTCCTGTCTTCTATTAGGTTTGGGATTAGATTCTTTGTCTTTTCGTAGGGATTTGAGTTGGAGCATAAGTCTATTTATTTGGGCACTTTCCTGATTTTTGATAGAAACACTCAGTGCTATAAGAATGCTTTCATTCTATCCCAGAGATTTCAATATAGTGTTTCATCATTCTCATTTATTTCCAAGAATTTCTTGATTTCTGTTCTAAATATATCATTTATCCATTCTTTGTTTAAGAAGGTATTATTTAATTTCTCAGTATTTGAGTAATTTCTGTTGTTTTTCTTGCTGTTAATTGCTAAGATCATAGCATTGTGGTCTGACAGGATACATGGGACTATATCAACTTTTTTATATTTGTTAAGGTTAGCTTTGTGGACTAGGATGTGGTCTGTTTTGGGGAAGGATCCATGAGCTGCTGAGAAGAATGTAAACTCAGCCAATTTGGGATGGAATATTATGTAAATGTCTGTTAGGTCAAGTTGGTTTATACAGTTGTTTAGGTTAGAGATACCTTTGTTGATTTTTTTGCTTTGAGGATCTGTCTATTTTTGATAATTGTGTATCAAAGTCCCCCAGTATTTTTTGTGTTGAAATTGATGAGGAGTTTAATGTCCTTGGCTACTTTTTCCATATATTTGGGAGGGTTGTATTTGGGATCATACATGTTAACTATTGTTATATCTTCTTGATAAATTGTTCCTTTTACTATGATATAGTAACCTTCTTGTCCTTCTTGACTAGTTTTTGATAAAAATTAACTTTGTTGGATATAAGGATTGCAAGGCCAGCTTGCTTTTTCTTGTCACAAGCCTGGTAGACATTTTGCCAACCTTTCACCTTCAGTCTATGTCTATTTTTGATTGTGAGGCATGTCTCCTATAGGGAGAGTATTGTTAGATTTTGTTTTTTGATCTAGTAATCCAATATGTGTCTTTTGATTTGGGCATTGAGTCCAATCACATTCAAACTTAGTATAGATATGCAAATCAGGGTCCCTCACATGTGACTATTGCTGTGTTTCATGCCATCTTGGAAATTTTTCAGTGTGTTTTGTGATTATTGACTTTCTTCTGTTTATGTGTTTTGGATGTTGTTTGTACGTCCCTCTGAATGAAGTATGTCCTTGATAATTTCCTGTTACTCAGGCTTTGTGTTCTTGTACCTTGTTAGCATGAATTTATCATTGAAGTATTTAATTGCCTGTCACATTTAAAGTAAAATTTTGTAGGGTGTAATATTTTGGCCGAAAATTATTTTCTTTCAAAATTTGAAAAATATTGTTCCATGCTCTCCTGGACTTAATCATCTAATCTGAGAAATCCATAGTAATCCTTATGGGTCTGCCCCTGAATGTGATTTAGTGTTTTTCCCTTGCTGCAGTTAGGATTATTTCCTTTATTTCTGTGTTATTCATTTTATAAATGATGTGTCTTGGTGAATTTCTCATTTGGTTACATCTGTTTGGTGTCCTATAGGCCTCTTACATTTGATTTTTTGGATTAGTTCTGATATGGAAAAAATTTTCCCTGGCAATTTCACTCAAAAAATTCCTAATGTCCCTTGTTTTTTGGTCAATGATTTCTTCAATACCAGCTATTCTCAAGTTATTTCCTCTCATCTAGTGGAATACAACTTGGACCTTCTGATCGTGTTCAATAAGCTTCTTTTCTTGTCTACCTTCCTTGAATTCAACTTTGCTCAGCCTCTCTTCATTGTCTGATGTTCATTTTTCGAGAGTTGATGTTTTACTTTCTTCCGAGAGCTTTTGATTTGGTTGGCAGTGTTTCTCAATTCTTAGAGCTCTGCTCCATCTCTTCTCAGAATGTCTAGCTCTTTACATTTGTGGTCTGTCATCTCCTGAAATTTATCTCCTGTCTCTTTCCTTAAATCTTCTTTTAATTATTTGATTGAATTACTAATCATATTGTTGACACATTTTTCTAGGTTTGCTTTTAGGACCCCAACCATGGATTCCTTGCATGGGAAACTGTGGGGTTAAGGTAGAGGATTGTTTCACTTTTCCCTCATTTTCAGTTACAGGGAGTGTGGCTTGAGATCAGACCCTGAATACTTCTCTTGGGGGGGCTTTGTTGAAGGTATTGGAGCTTATTATGTAGTTGCCTAGTTGGGCTCAGGTACCATTTGGGTAGCACATTTCAATGGCTGACAGTCCAATCTGTGAAGCATTGTGGAACTTTAGGTTTTCCAATACCTCAGGGGATAGGAAGTCATTAAATGCAGGCAATGCACACAGCAGATAGTGTTGACTATAGCTGCAACAGTATGGATTAGCACCTATTCAAGAAATTGGATTAGTAGTTTTCTCACATGAGAGCTCTCTCACTATACTTGGTTAACAAGCAAACACCCATTTTCAAGTATGGCTTTCACTTCAGTTTATCAGGACCTCTGTAGGTGAGGGGGAAAAAAGTTTACAGAGCAAAGGGAATGAGGTAGGAAGGTAGTGTGGGACTTGTGAATGAGGATATATAACTGGAAGGTAGTAGAGATTATGTAGGCCATTCTTCTAAAAAATAAGGGAAAATGGAAATGGGATGAGAGTGGGATAATGACTTTGAGGAAAGATGAGAGAGATGAGAATATAGTTTAGGAACTGACAGAGTAAAGGTAAGAAAGGGTAGTAGAGTCTGTGGGTCTTTTCAGTCCAAAGAGTCTGAGGACTCATTTGCAATATGCAGACAGACACAGACTGAACCCAGCTACATAGACACAGCAAACAAACACAACAAATCACAATGACAGTAAAAAAACAACCACACAAATAAACAAACAAAAAATACATACACCAAGGCACACCAATTCCAAGAACAACAATGGCAAAAAATAAATAAATAAAAAGGAGTAAGGAAGGTTATGAATTATTATGTCTGAGGTCAAAATGTATTGGTTGGATATGTGTTCATAACTGACTTCTAGCTGTAGTCTTTTTTCAGTTGAGTTTGTTGGAAGGAATTAATTTTGGTGATCTCGGCTGACAGCGAGATTCCCAGGCCTCCCAGTAATTTTCTCCTCTTGAGGGGTTGCAAACATTCACCTTCCTTGCTTGCTGTGACAGCAGACTTCAGGGCTACCCAAGTTGCACTCTTGGGCAGTTTAATGTTTACCTGCCCAAACTCTTGTTCCACTTTTGATGGGGAATTGGGAGCCACTGGGAGACTTGAGGATATTGATGCAGCTGCAAGAAATTCTTGCTGTTCCAAGGAGCGTGGCTGGGCTGAGCTGAGCTCATCAAGGACCATTATTGACCCACTCTTGTGTGTCTTGAAGTCCCTACTTACCCGAAGAGATGATGTGTGGGGCAATCACAACCCCAGCAAGGTGAAGCAGCAATGAAGGAGACACCAGTCCAGCTAGACCAATGTTTATAGAGGTCTCAAATGCAACCACTAGGGGGCATGGAAGCCTAGTCCCACTTGGAGAACCCAGTACCTATGAGATCACTTCTGTTCACAAAATTCAGGGTCTGAATGTAGAGGAAATCACTGCATCCAGGCTCCTCTTCTATTCATAGGTCCCTGAGGCTGACGCTAACCTCTGCCCCACTTGAGAGTTTCAGGCAGTACCTGTTGGACCTGCAGGCCGAATCCCCCAGGTTGTTTAGGTTCTATTGAGCAAAATCCTGGTCATGGACTCCACCTGCAGATCAGACATGTAACAGGGTGGGCGGGAAGCCTCTGAATGCCAGTTGCTGGACCAGTATAGAGGGTCCTCCAGGCCCATACAGCCCCCTGGCAGACATTCAACACAGTGGGGATCTGGAGCCGCTACACTGGACTGAGCTCCCTATTCTGCTCTGTATTTGGTGGCTTGGGGTTCACTGTTCATGAAGTGGTTTCCTGTACAGCCCTCCAGGAGGTTTCAAAATGTCAGTGCCACCCTGTGTCTTTGCACAATCAGATTCAGGGGACTCTAATTTGTGTGTAATACAGCAGTCCCTTGATTCCTGCCGCTGCTGCTGCTGCAGCCCTGAAGCACTGAATCCCACGCCCAGGCTCCTCTGAGCACTCACCACTGTTTCTGAGTTTATTTAAGTGCGTGCAGCTTCCTCCCCTCTGGGGCAAATTCCCAGCCGGCCACCTCTGGCTAGGTAGCTGGCACTGGAAAATTCTTATTTGGGATTTCCTGTACTTTCAGCTTGTCCACCGCTCTGTGTCACTAAACTTCCTTCCTTGGATGTTAATGATTTGGGGGAGAAATTTTGCTGTTCACCCACCTCACAGTAAGGCACTTCTCCCACCATTAATGTCCTACATTCATGGAGAGATTTTTCATTCAGCTCTGACATGAGTCGCCATGATGAAACTCCTACATTCACAATTTCTGACAGCCTGGAGATCAGCTCTAGCTGTAATCCTTCATGCTAATATCACATTTCTACCATCAAATAAATCCTAATTGGAACAATATCAAGGGAGATGAAAAGCCATTTCTATTACTCTGACAGTTTTTTACAATATATTAAAGTTGATCAAGGCTTGGGTTATGAGTCCATGAACATTGGCTTTCTTTCCTGAGATGAAAAGATTTAGGGCCTGGATTATTTGATGTATGGGTGTATGGAATGCTGCCATGTTTTTTTTTTTCTTTCTTATTTCTTTTTAAAGAGAGAGAGGGACAGTGAAAGAGAGAGAGAGAATCAATTTTTATTTAGTTTTTCACGTGGCCTTTATTGATCCAACACTTAGCTGTGTACCTGGTGCTGGAGTTTGAACCCACATCCTCATGCATGCCAGGCAAGTGCCAAACTGCTGAGCCACCGCTTCAGCTCAGCTGCCATGTTTCTTGCAGGGAAAGGTTCTGTCTCAGATTTTGTCTATTTGTTTATAAGTGAGTATGGGCAGTGTCCGCTTCACTTTAGAGATATCCTTTTCCAAACCTATAATGAAGAAGTTAATTCAATGGAATGATTATATTGTTTAATTAGTTTTGAAAATAATGATACTTAGTGAAATGCTAATTTGACTTCCACACATACTCATACATATTTGTGCATGCACATGCTAATTTTAACAGTATCATGATTTAGGCTTCTAGTTTGTACATCAAATAACCAGAATTGACTCCCTTCCCAGTAAACATGGACTCTGGACCTTCAGGCTTAACTGCAAACCGAAAACCATCCTAGTCATATGTGCATTCAATACTCAGGAGAGATGAGCTCTCAGAGCGAGCACTTAGAAATCACTTGAAAGTGGCAAAAAAATATATTAATTCCATTCTTTCTCTTATATGACTGTTGGGATAATCACCTTAATATATCTTCTCAACTTTTATACCTTTAAATATATTCATTGATATATAGTATGATTTATTAAGCTAATAACTAGGTACTATGTTAGTTATTATAGGCTAGTAACATAAATAATTTTATTCATATAAAGCTCTAAAGTAGAAGGTACTATGACTACATAGTACAATAAAATTATTATAAAAACATATTCCAAAAAAATACAAATTAAGTTCTATACAGATTTTTGGCAATCAAAAGCTTAATTTTGAATATAAAGGGGATGTACGTGGGAGAAACAGTGATGGTGTATGTATATACTTTAGAGAGGAAAAGACAATTGATGATCCTGTGATTTCTACCCTTCTGTTAGTGAGATACCAGAGTTAATGTGTGCCTCAGAGTTAACACCTAACACGCTTGTATCTCATATAATTTTCTAGTCTGTAAAATAATCCTAATCAAACCATGAAAGAGCTTGTTTAACAACTTCACTGATTGGCTCTTCCTTAATTTTAAACTATGCTTTGATAGAATAGTACAGTAGATGAGTTTTAATAGGGGTGAGAATGTAGAGGAATATGAGAATAGGTAAATGCCTAGGCCCTAAAATGAGGAAACTGACTATAGTGAAGGAGAATAATATAATGATCATGTATAGCAAAAACTATAGGAGAGCACTAGAGTGAAAGAATAATAGACTTAATGAACTTCATAGATATTTCAAGGTCTTGACGGTAGTCTGGGAAAGAGTTTACCAGCCTACTATCCTTCTCTTCATCCAGCTGAACACATGGGATCTTTTCTTGATGGGTTTTAGGAGACCAAAGTTTCAGAGTTTTGGTATTCTTTCTTGGGTGCTCAAACCTCAAATATGTTGCTTTTATTTGAGGGATTAAGAAAACAGTATGGTGGGGCTGGAATGGTGGTTCGTGGTTATGGTGCTTGTCTGGCATGTACAAGAATGTGGGTTCAAACCCCAGCACCAAGTACATAGCAAAGTATTGGAGCAACAAAAGCCACATGAAAAATTAGATAAAATTGATTCTTTCTCTCTCTCTCTCACTGTCCCTCTCTTTAAAAAAAATCATTAAAAATATTAAAAAAGAAAACAGAATTAGAATGTGAATACATTTATAATTCAATCCCATGAATGTGTATGTGATATATTGATTTATTACACCATGGCATTGTTTTTAAGTGCAACCCCTCAAATTGTCTCTTGTGGACCTGGAGGAACTATATTTTCAGGCACTCCCTCAAGGGGCCCTTTTACAGGCTTAACCTGAAGAAAAACTTTCTTTAAGATATGTAAAGAAAGTGTTTGTTCTACTTTTTCCTTTTTTTTTTTCATGTACTTAACTTTGTGGGTTAAGAGGGGATGTTTGTAGCAAGTTACAGTGAGGTACTACCTATTAACTTTTGACAAGTAGTAGAGTTATGTCAAATTCCTAAATCCTTAATGCCCATGATTTTACCCATAAGTATCTAAATGAAACCTCCCTAGGAGAGAAAACTCATAATTACAATGATATCATTCGAAGGACCCTCAGGAAACTTTTGGTCATCCTAGCCTGCATCTGACAATTTTATCTGGAATTGTTTCTATAGACCTCAAGGCCATCTGTCTTCCTTTTATTTAAAGAGGGTCCTTTAGCAAATACTTTTCTTCCCTGAGAATAACAAGTTGTTTGTTATAGGCTATTATCTTAAGTTAGAGCAGGATCTGGATGACTTTGTGTAAGCTTTTTTTTTAAATTCATTGGCAGCTTGTAGGCCAGTCTAGAATTAATCCCTCAATTTCCATGTTTCCAACAGTCACTACAACTTGTTCCCTACCCAAAAGAGCAGATGAGAGTTTTGTAATTACAAGTTTTACAGAGCAAATGCTCTGAGGAAAGGGATGTTAGGGACCTACACCTACAAACCTGCTTAAGGTTTAGACAAGGTGAAAGGATAAGGCTGGCAGATCAAACAGAGTAGGGGTATTTTTGCTGGAAGTCAGTGTAGGATGAGTAATTATGAATGATCTCTACCAACATCTGGTCAAATCCAAGGTTTCTTCTGCCCTCACATTAGCTAAAAATGTTTAGAAAGGATTTAAATGTTAAAAATTGAGGAAGGGAGAAGTAGTATACCAGGAATTCCAATTATTTTAGTTAAATGGTATTAGTTCTGCATTTTTAGTGAGGGAGCTTTGATTGATTTAAAATCTGGTACCATATTAGAGTTCTCATTTCCAAATGAGATGCTCTTTATAATAATTCATTTCCATTGCTTTTGGCTTCTATATGATCTTTCGTCAAGAACCCCAGTCATATTTTTTTTCCTGTTTGTAGATTTCAGGGCATAAAAATTTTATTTCTTTGAAGTTATATTAATTAATATTCAGGAGAAATATTTGGTGGTGCCTCTGATATAAAAAAAAGTATGAATGTATACTTTTAGTAACAAGGTATGCCACTCAAGGAAACACAGGAATTATGGAGCTAATTCAACCCAGTAAACATTACCCTCCATTTCTTTGCACATGAATGGATAAAGAAGGTATTAAAAGACCAATAATGCTAATATTTAAGTTTCTTGGATGGGTCTGGAGAACATCATGTTAAATGAAATAAGCCTGACTCAGGAAAGTAAGGGTCAAATTTTCTCTCTCATACATGGGAGTTAGAGAGAAATTAGAAATTTAAAAAAGGAATGGGGATCCCGTGAAAATAGAAGGGAGACTGAGGAGACTGAGGTAGAGGGAGGAAGGATAAAAGGGGAGGAACTACAGAATGTAAATGACCAGGGGCTGGAGCAGAACTGCTCAGTGGTTATAGTGCTTGCCTGGCATGCGTAGGGACACAAATTTAAACCCCAGCACCACATACACAAGAAAGTGTTGGAGCAATGAAAGTCACATGAAAAACTCAATAAAATTGATTCTCTCTTTCTCTGTCTCTCACTATCCCGCTCTCTCTTAAAAAAAAAAAAAGAATGTAAATGACCAAACTATGCCATGGGTATATTATGAATATATCACCATGAATTCCACAATAAATTAATAGAAGGAAGATGAGTAGAGTAGAGGAAGGAGGCCAAGCAAAGGGAAAAAGGAAGGGAAAGGGGAAGTAATAGGAATTGAAATGGAGCAAATTATACTATATGAATACATGAATATATAATAATGAACTCTGCTATTACATATAACTATAATTCATTAATAAAAATACTTTATAAAGTCGATGATAAATGAAGTTGAACATATCACTGGAGCATTTATTGTGCTTTTACATGGCTTTTCAGATATTATTTGGAATTTTTATTTTTATTTTACTGTGCAGTCCTTTATTGAATTTTAATATTAATGGAGTTGCCACCACTAAACTCAAAGCATATTCATATCATTTTAGACTGACTTAAATTGAAGGTGAGTGAACTCCAGTCCTTTAAGGAGCCACAAATAACAATACCCAGTGGCATAGGGATGATTGAATTTACCCACAGAGTCTGTGCAAGGCTTGCTAATTTAGAGGGGCAATTTCAAAGATTATAGAGGCTGGAATTTCCCTGGGGAGTTCACTTGGGCACAGCAAGTAAATCAGTGTTTAAATGATATTAATTTTAGAATGATTCACAAAGAAAAATGAAAAAGTAAATAGATGATTTCATAATTAATACTCTGAGTGCAAATCATTCTAGATCCATTTGTCTTTGTAGGAGAGGCTGCTGAGCCATCTTCTGTGTCCTGTCCTGCAGGCTACTAGGCCATGGGAAAAGCCCCTGGAGAAAGACAGTGAATTTGCCTAACAGTTTCCTCAGTAAATGGTCAGGCTTTGATTACTAACGCCTCCACCTTCAGGTGCAGATTCCTGCAAGCTAGCTTCAGATTGCTGCTCTACTGGTCCCATAATTGAAATTGATAACTGATCCTCACACTGTAACTGGGAACATTTGTCAAATGCTGTCATCCTTACAGAACTAGAAATTGTCCTTTCCTCTTGGGGAAATTAAGCCCAAATATTAGTTTTAGAATTTGGGGCCTCTAATTTCTGCCTAGCCCAATTCTTTTCATTTTACAAAAAAGCAAATGAGGTCCAGAAAGGTTATGTGACCTTCCCCAGGGTAATATCATTTGTTTGGCACAAAGGGAGAATTATAATTCAAACATCCTCTCCCAGCTTGGTCCCCGACCGACACCATTTCTTTGTGATCAAGTGATTTTCTCAAGGTTAGGGAAGAAGGCACTGATGTGTGAGTGGGAACACACTTGTTATAAATGATTTTTTGAATCGCCTTCTTAGGAGCACTTCCTTCTGGCCAGTCTACTGTAGTCTCTTGTTATGATCAAACAGGTGATCTCAGAGAAAGGCTGTCCAGGTACTCTTCTGAATAACTCTTTCCTTTGCATTTGTCTCCTTAATGAGCCCAACTACTCTCATTACCTCTTGCTATTATTATACATAGTAAAAATTGAGGGCCAGTAGTGTTCAACCCATGACCCTAATTGCACAGTTCATAGTGTAGGAACTGAGATTTGCACAAAGATCTTTGTGATTCTAGATTTGCCTCTTTAGCTAAAATTAAGCTAATTTGGCCTCATTCTTATTCTCATCTGAACAGCTGACCTAACTAAATACAAGGAATGATTCAAACTGGCTTGCCTTCGTGACCTTGTAAAGCTTCCTTTGCTGCCTGGTAATTCTCCCTCTTTCTGCTCAGTGAAGTGTGCTACTTTTTCTCCTGCACATAGCTGCATAGAGAAGCACCTGTCTGAAATAATGGCTCTCTCCAGAATGGGTTTGCCACCATTCCTCCTTATTAATCCTTGAAACAGTTATTTTTAAGAATGGATATTTCAGTGCTTTTGGGAGCTCTTTGGGTCCTTTTCATATTTGCACTGCACTCCCATGGGGTCTGTAGATGTCACTAACCACTGAGAAGGAAGTTTCCAGCATAAGGGTGAAATTGGTCATTTAGAGGTGCTCACTCCCACTTCTGAGAGGAAAACAAGAACCCTTCCTCTGCATGGGAAGATAAAAGTGAACGTCTTCATTTATTCAAATTAGGTGGAAATATTTGTTTATGGTACCCAGGAAGAATGATACAAATCCTTCTCTTTTTTTGAGATAAAAAAAGTTGCTCTTAAAAAGAAGAGCAAATAAGAGAAAGAATGAGAGCAGACTAGGAAAGAAGCAAAAACTTCATAGATTGTTTGGAAATATCTCATGCAAACTGGACTCTGAAGAAGGCAAGGTTGGTTCTGAGCATTTTCCCCTGCCAAGGGTGAGGTCTGTCTGGCAAGTAGAGGCTGGTGTGTGCCTTCATGCCTGGTGAACCCGTGGGATGGGTATGCTCGTGCATGTGTGGAACAAGGCTGACTGCTCTTAATCTCAGTCTCTCTGTGTCTCTATTGGACTCTGTCTGTCCTTTAGTCTTTCTGTCTCTGTCTCTGTCACTGTGTCTCTTTTCCTCCCTCCTCTTCCCTGCCCTTGAATAGGCATTACATAAATATACTCCACTATGCAACTATCCAAATAATTGCATAAAAGGTTTGTTTTTCAGTTGGTTACTTTGCAAGGGACATATATTTTCAAGAGTGGCTTGAGATGGAGATTTGGTTGAAGAGCCAAAGAAAAATATCAGAACTTCAGGTACAGATATTTAGCAATTTATCTTCATTTGACCAAACAAAAATCCTATGGTATTGATTCATGCTTAGCAAAGTAGTGCATGACTGCTTTCAAAACTAGAATTTTGATTTTTAAGTTGTAAGAGTCCTGGTTGACAACCATAACAAAAGGTAGGTTAACAAGATAAAGGCATCATATATTTTTTTAACAAAAGATTTATGTGAAATGAGAGCCTTCATGAATTATGGCCAAAAGACCCAGAGAAAACTATAAATTTTGATGCTTAATTTTGATGATGAATGGATAGTAGTATAGAAATATTAGACAAAAAAGGTTTGATCTAGTGGTGGTAAGTTAGGGGAAACTTAGCAAAGCCAGTCCAGATTCATTTTTGCTTTTCTCTAGGTACAGGGAAGGCTACTTGTCACATGAGAGTTTCATAACATATTGTTAGGGAAGATAGGTCAGAGAACTTCTTTATCACTACTTGTCACACAAAACATGGGATAGGCCAGAGAATGTCCTTTCTACTTTTGCTGTTGTCTCAATTTTTTTTCTTTTTCCCCAGGGCTGAGGTCCAAACTCAGGGCCTTGTGCATGCTAGGCAGGCGCTCTGCCACTGAGCTAAATCCCCAACCCTGTTGTCTCAGTTTTTAAGGTACCATATCTTGGGGTAGCATGTTGTAAACTTGGACAAGAATTATACTGAAAGTTTTCATTGATTTGCAGGGAAACGTGGGCCAGCACAGAATGAGCAAGGTCTTCAGAGGCAGTCAGATCTGAGTTTGGTTATTACAACCAGCATTTTTAGCTATGTGGACCTGAACCAACTACTCTTTCCAAGTTTCTTTCTCAAGTCTAAGAAAATAGCACTATTTTTTCAGGGTTCTTATGAGGGTTAAGCAAGAGAACATTCCTGGGGTCATTTAGCAGAATATCTGGGAATCTGACATTCATGTTCTATGAATTTTTTCACTCTCTTCCAGAAATTTTCTCAAGAGGGAAACTATTTGGGGATAAAAATTAATAACAGATTAGAAAATAATCAGATATATTTCAGCATTCTTAAAGGAATATTGTATAATTAAACTTTAGAAGCCTAATATCTTTGTAAAATAACTAATCATTTTCTTCCCACTAGGTATTCTCTTGCTTGTTCTTTCTGAAGCAATCTAATCATTCACATTACATTAAGGAAGAAGAAAAAAGAAACCTTTAAAAATAAAGGTCTGTGGAATCACTTCTTAGCTGAAAACCCAGTTGGCTTACTTTTCAATCAAGTTGAAAATCCTTGTTCTTGATAATGTTGGCAAGGTCCTATTCAACTGGATCTTTCTGCTCACAGTGATCCCTCAAATTTCCTCTCTTCTTCCATCTCTGTTCTTCCAAAATGCCAGGCATATTTCTGCCTTGGGATCTTGGTACATGCCTTTCTACTGCTTAGAACAAAGATCTCCCATATATCAACAAAGTGCATTCCTTACCTCCTTTTAGGGGAGATTTCTGCAGAAGGCAGTCCTGTCCTGTGCCCTGATTCTGAGGCCCTCTTAAGTTCCACATTGACTCTGTTCATTACCATAACACAAATCAGCATCTGTTTCAAAAGCTTGCTAAATAAGCAGATTGCAAGAATGTAAATACTTGCAAAATTATTCCATATTTGAGACCCCCAAAGGTCTATTGACATGGATGGGTGTCTATGCTAAATAGACTGGCATAAATCTTTAATCTAGAATTATAGTTTAAAACTGAAGTTTACTTGAACTTCAAAATGTACTTCCTTTAACTCTCTGAGTGATAAATAAATGAATATAAAAACTTATAATATGGTACAGTACAACCTGACATGCATATTGGAGACATTTACACTTGTATTATAAGAAAGGGTATTTGTGGAGTTCGGCTGTGTATCTCCTAACAATTGTTAGCCAAGTAAGAACAGTAATTCAATTGCTGGACTTAGATTTCCTTTAGTTCAAGTGTGTAATGGAATTGTTATGGTGGTTGTCTACTGAAAATGGATGACTATAGATATGTGAGTAAGATCAGAACTACTCTTCCGATGCAAGCTTGTAGGTACATAGTTGTGGTAAAATGGGCATGTCTTTACATCTATTTCACTGTTTGTTCAAATGAAACCAAATTTCAGCAACAAGTAAGTGAAAAGTTTTTTTTTTCTCTCTCTCTTCCTTCTATTTCTACTTAATTTATATATACAAGGGGTAAATAGCACCTGCTCCAAAAGCCCTTCCTGACTCTCATCCTATCTCTACGGCTACTGTGTCCTCCGCTAGCACATACACATACACTTTCCCCAATCTTCCTTCTTCTACTTTGTTCAAAGTTCTGATAGAGTAAGAGTCTCATTCTTATCAAATGAGTTCTGCTTTCATTTATCTTGTTCACAATTGTATTTGGAAGTAATAACAGTACTTTGCACATAATAAGTGCTTAAGAATACTGGCTGACTGAACAGATGAATTAAACCAGTGCCAACTAGATATGAAAATCTATGCTAGACTCTAAAAGATGTTTATTATCAGAAATCATTTTGTCTTCCAGAAGCTTGCAATGTTGTTGTAGAACTAAAATACACTTTCCTAGCATAATGTAATGTAGTTGTGTAGAAGAAACAAAATGACTGTTATAATCAGTATTGCTGGAGATCACAGTTTAGCCTCATCCTGTGGGCTGCACTGTGCACAATGATAGAGTTCCCAAGTTTGGGTGGAAAGAATAGGAAAATGTGGTGGGTTCATGGGAAGGATATATGACAGGAAATTTTGGATTCAGATATAAATTCATCCTTTGGAAATTTCTGAGTGTGAGCTGAGTGGTGGAGCCATGAACTCAGTGGCTACAAGGAAGCTTTGGTCAATTCTGAGCAAAAAAAAAAAAAAAAAGTAAGAAAAGAAAAAAAGACTGGATGGAATCATCCTTTTAATGAGGTTAATATGTGGTGACTGAGTGCAGCATGGATTATCTGTTGGCAAATAAAGCATGCTTGTGTGAATGTGTGAATGGATATAATAGGTGAGTGCCAGTGTGATTAATTATAAATCCGCATGGTCAGATAAGCAGGTAAATGAAGGGAACTCATCTGGAGGTCAGCAAAATTTATGGAGGCTCAAACTTGAGAGGGTAATTGGTGCAGGAAACTGTACTATACACAGCATTACATTTTCTTTTTTTCTTTTCTTTTTTAGAGAGGGACAGTGTGAGAGAGAGAAAGAGAGAATCAATTTTATTTAGTTTTTCGTGTGGCCTTTGCTGCTTCGAAACTCCATTGTGTACGTGGTGATGGGGTTTGAACTTGCATACTTGCGCATGCCAGGCAAGCCCCATAACCGCTGAGCCACCGCTCCAGTCCACAGCATTACATTTTCAAGCAGAAATAAACTTCTCCACTAATCCTATAGCTTCTGATTCTGGGTGAGGCTAATAAGTATAAAAGAGTGCCTAATTCTGGACTAGGTTAGTTATTTTGTTGTTGTATGTTATTATTTTTAATATTTTAAGTGCAAGGTGGGGTATGTTTTTTACTGTTTTAATATCCCAATAATGCTTAGATTACCCTATGGGAATCTGGTTTAACACAATAGAAAGTGGTGCAGATTGCATAACCAGGCAGTCCTGGGTTTTTATTACAGTGCTGTGCTCATGAGATGTTGGGTCAGTTGCAAGTTGAGTCCATTTTGACACAATTAATATGCCACAGGCTCATTAAAAGAAATATAATTAGGGGCTGGAGTGGTGGCTCAGTGGTTATGTGCTTTCCCGGCATGTGTAAGTACAAGAGTTCGAACCCCAGCACCACATATGTAACGAAGGAACAGTGAAGGCTACATGAAAAACTAAATAAAATTGTTTATCGCTTTCTCTCTCTCTCTCTCTCTTCTCACTGTCCCTCTCTCTAAAAAAAATATATATATATATATACATATACATATAGAGTCTCACACACATAAATATATGTATGCATATAAATAAATAGACATTTAATATCCCTTTTAATATGATGTTAATATAAACACATATTTAATGTCCCTTTTAATATGATGCTAATGTGATATTTACTATTTACCTACTATAGGCTGAACAGTATGCTGAGTCCATATTTATTATCTGCATTAATTGTGGAGACACTTCGTAAAACCTTAAATCTCTTCCTCCCTCCCCAATGAGAAATGTGCCCCACAGTGAGAACTCTATGTGCTTTATATTTGTGCCATCGTACCATTGTGCCTGTGTGTATCTGAACGTGTGCATGTGCACCTACGTGTGGCTGGAAGTGAATGGTGGATAAAGGATCACAGGTAAGTGTACAGGCTAGGATGACAACCCACAACCATAGGCTCACTTTCAGAGAATCAAGTCTTTGACAGGCTGCTGTGACACAGTGGGTTTTGCTTTTGGTTTTTTAATTTATCTCCTTATCCAGCCCAGAATAGTACTGGCTGATTTCCCTTCTTGGTCCACCTGGTTCGTGACAGAATTCATAATGTTGTAGAATTTGTATATCTGTCTCCTGAGGGTTTTGTTCCTTTATATCTTAAGTTTTCATTTTATTTATGATTTATCCTCCTCCCACCCCTGTAGTTTCTACTCCCTCTCTCTCTCTCTCTCTCTCTCTCTCTCTTGATGCTAGGTATTGAATCCAGGGGAACTTTACCACTGAGACACATCTGAAGTCCTTGTTTTATTGTTATTTTGAGACAGGATCTACTAAGTGCCATAGGACCTTGCTAAGTTGCTGATGCTGGCTTTGAACTTGTGATCCTCCTGCCTCATCCTCCATGTTGCTTGGATTATAGGCATGCACCATTGCATCCAGCATACAGAATGTTCTTGTCAGACACAGAGTAGTTTGTAATGCATTCTAAACTTGTTGAGTTAAAAGACAAGCTGTTGGGGCTGGAGGGGTGGCTTGGCGGTTATGGCACTTGCCTGGCAAGCACAAGGACATGAGTTCAAACCCCAGCACCACACAACAAAGTGTCTGAGGAATGAAAGTCACACTAAAAGCTAAATAAATATTGCTTCTCTGTCTCTCTCTGTCCCCTCTTTCTAAAAAAATAATAATAATAAAGCTGCTTTTCTGAAAAGCTTTGGGATTATTAAAGATTTATTATGGCCATGGTTCAGATAAATAGTCTTTGACATCCAGAATATAAACTCACTTCTAGATCAGACACTGTATAGATTTTTACTAAAGTATATCAGGAATTCCATTTGTGGTGATTTTTGATAAACTGTCCAGCCTTATAAATGCTCATGATTCCATATTTTAGCCCTATTCTTTGCCTCTCAAGTTCTAAGAAATTACAAAGATATAGATGAATTGCTAATCAAATATTTTTTTCTCATCTGGAAGTCAAGGAAATCTCAAAATTATTTCATATCCTTAGAATATGAAATGGCCACATTAGATATTAAATGCCCAGACAGTGTAATTACTTCCCATATTTAAATTTAAACTGATTCAAAAATTATACAACTCAGTGTAATTTCAATTATTAAGAACTTTAGGGAATGCACAAACTCTGAATGGCCAATAGGTTTCATCCTGAACGCCAACTCTGATGGTAAAGATATCATTATTTTAGTTACTTTAAGCAGGATTCTTGGCTGTATCTAGTTCACCTAGAATGAATGCCACTGTCACTTAGTGATGCCTTTGATGTGACAGGGATGGAAGCTTAGCAATCATGCACAGGATTTTACAGTTTATTAAATAAACAAAAATGAACTGAGGCAAATTTAGAGTGTGGAATCAATGTGCATTTGGAGTGTGGACTGGAGAAAGTCAAACATTTATTCTGAAAGTGAAATGTTATTTGATAAAGTGGAGAGAAACAGGAATGTAATTTCTTCATGAAATCATTTAAACTTGGGTGTCTTTATTCTCAACATTGTAAGGTTCTGCTCAAGAGTGATGGTCAGCATCTGGCCTTGAAGTGACATTAACCTAAGTTCAGATTCTGGTCACCACCACTTTAGGCCAATTTCCTCGGCAATTTAACCTCATTTCCAAATTAAATATTAGGTTGATAGATGTGAGGTATGGGAGGTGTTTAGTATCATGCTAAATGCCCAAGTAATGCGTTCAACTGTAGAAGCTGTTATTTCTTCTACTAAGCTAGTAAACTAAATGAACATACTTTGACTATGTTTGTCAGAGGTTTTTTTTTTTTTTTGTCTCTCTGACCAAAATACCTGAAAGAATTCTTCAACCTAGAGGAGGAATGGTTAATTTGGATTCATGGTTTCAGAAGTCTCATTCCATGGTCATTTGACTCCATTGCAGAAACATCATGGTGGAAGGACATGGATGAGAAAAACTGCTCAGTTCCTGGTAGCCCAGAAGCAGAAACTGAGAATTGGGTGAGGGAAAAGATAAACTCTTTCAGAACATACCCCCAATGACCTACTTCCACCAGCTAGGTCCCATCTTCAAGTAATCTGTTCAGTTATCAGTGGATCAATCCTTTGGATGAAGATATGGTGTTCTCTTTGCTCCCCCCTCAATAGTGGAGACCTATCAAATGGAGCAATACATTTTTTTTAAGAGAGGGACAGTCAGAGACAGAGAGAGAGAGACAGAATCAATTTTATTTAGAGTTTCATCTGGTTTTCGTTGCTCCAACACTTTGTTGTGTACGTGGTGCTGGGGTTCAAACTCGTGTCCTCACACATGCCAGGCATGTGCTGAAACCACTGAGCTATTGCTCCAGTCCTGGAACAATACATTTTTGAGGTCAGAACACTTTTGATGCCATGATTACCTAAAAGCTCATCTCTGAATCTTGGTGCATTGGGGACCACAGTTTCAGTATGTGAGCCTTTGGGAGAGACATTTTAGATACAAGTCATAGTGTAAGTGAAATGAATGATCTCTTGAATTAGCAAACATTGCAAGCTTACTCTCTGATATTAGCCTTCTCATGGGAATCAAAAGTGGGGGATGCGAGGTGACTGGTGAAAATGTTTTGGAGAAAATAAGAAAAAAATACAATTCAGTTTTTCTTTTCTTTTATCACTTCTTTGTTTGTTCTATTTCACCTGTATTCTCTGACTAAAGCTACATGTATAATATAACTATCACTATTTGCTTATTTAAGGATTCCTTCTAGATTGTATTCCCAGGTAAAATTTTTTTTCATGTTTTAATGACTTCATTAGAATTCTTCATTTCTCTCCCCCTTTCTTCAGGAATTGTCACTTATATTAAAATTCATGTTCAAAGCATATCTAAGCAAGAAGGTGACTTTTTGGGTTCATGTTCTAATTGATGACACAAACTACTAATTAAATGCATCTGTGTCTAATCAAAACATATCCAGCATTCAGCTGTGCAGCTGTGCACCAGGGGAGCTGCTTGGCAGATTTGATTGGTGATGGCATAAATACATAATTTTTCCCCTCGGTCAGTGGTTCCAAAATATGGCAGAATCTTAGAATCAACCAGAGGAGCTTTGAAAAATCAATGTGGTGCTCTCTTTGCCCCACCCCTACTATTGGCACCAAAGATTTGTTTTTAAGCCTCCCAATGAAATTGTTGATCATCAACTAGGATTAGAAACTACATATAGTTCTGGATCCTTTGTAGTTTGATGAAGTGAACACAATGCCTGTTTTGATCCAGGGTTCTTATTTTCATTTACCTTTTCTTTAAAATTCCAATTTAGTTTTTTTTTTTTTTTTGGATTTTCTTATTGCCTCTTCCTTGACATCTTAGTTAGATTTTTTAACTTACTGAAAATTGGAGCTTTTTTTTTACTTTTAAAGAAGCAAACAAGTCTGACATTACTTCAGTGTTGGTTTATATAAAGGTTCCATTTATAATAGACAACTCTTTAGAAATGTCACTTATTGTCAGTTTTTGCGAGACCATGAGTGTATAGTGGTAACTGTAGGTAGCATCCCGATACAACAATGATTATTTCTTACAAATGATAATAATAATGCTAACAACATGGTGCATATCAAATAGTGTAGATGTTTAAAAATTAGCCTGTTTCGCTTGGTTTTATCATCATGGGTTATATTTGTTCATAAAAACATTTCCATCATGTTCATACTTGAGTCCCATTCAACTTCAAAGATCATTCTCTGCAAGTTGACATATATATTCAAATTATTATAGAAAGGATTTGTGTAGATAAAAGAAAATTTAAATAATATATTCTCTACCTCTGTCTTCTCTCACCATTCTTTTTCAGGTTATGGTTTGATCTTTTTTTTCTAGTTTTTAAACAGTCTCATGTCAAGTAGTTATTGTGCTATGTATTGGGTTCACTGCTAAAATTATATATATATATATATATATATATATATATATATATAGTCACAGGAAATTTGTTTGAGGCAAACCTTCCTCACAATGTTTTATCTCAGTAGGTAAAGAAACAAGATTTTAATCAATTGGATTATAAGTAAATGATCAAGAAATAGCTTAAAAAAAAGACCTTACCAGACTATATCAAAAGGAAAAGAAAAGAAAGAGAAACAAAGATATCACATCTTTTTATCTTAGGAGGTCACAACAGAAATGAAAAGAAATGACCGTGAGGTCAAGTTGTAATTTCAGGTGTAGAGCTTAAATCTTAGATCTCTAGCATGTGAATACTTTTCCTGTGTGTGTGTGGTGCTGGGATATGAACCCATGACTTTGCATGCTCGACAAGCACTCTGCCACTGAGCTACACCCCAGCCCTCAAACATATGAATAAAATGTCAGACCCAGATACAAAGGAGGAACAGCAGTCAGATTGGTTTGTTGACAAATAGTCATATTTGCCTGTTATGCAACGAATATTCCCAAATGCATGATTAATTAAGAAATTGAAAGAAAGCCTTTGTGACTGACTTAATTTCATGCTAACATTTGATCCTTCAAGAAGTTATTAATCAATAAAATATCAACTACATGCACAGGTGTGCACAAAAAAGCTTTCTCGTCAACTATGTTTGCATCCTTTTCATCTGTTTTGAATCCTTTTTCCTGGAATCAGGACCAAAGTTTGTATTTGCCGCTGAAGGTAGACATACCTCCCCTATTCAGAGTTTGTAGCTCCCTGGTTTGTGAAGCATGAGAAAGAAATCTTACTGCTTTCTGCACCAATTTTGAATAGAGCAAATCCTGCTCAGATTTAAACCTTTTTTTTTTCAAATCTTTGGAGACCATAAAAATGATAACAATAAGTCTATATGCAAAGAGATAAGCAAGATAGAAAATGATGCAAGCACAATTCAGTAAGATACCTTTAAACCTGATAAAGCAGTTTGTATTTTTCTTTGTATTTTTGATAATAGCAGTTCTGTGAACAAATATTCATCCTGAATTTTAGTAAAAATTCCATTACTTGATGCCAAACATGTGATGTTTGGGTCCTTTCTAGTCAAATATATTATTAGGGAAGTCATTGAAATGTGGAAAGGACTAAGGAATAAATCTATTGCAAGCACAATTTAAGGCTGTAGGACCAAGAGGAAATCAGAATTTCAATTTTCTCCTTATGACTAAAGGTTTTGAATATTAAAAATAATTCAAGGTTCAGTTGAATAAATGATACCAGTTGATTTCTCGTAGTCATTTATCTTCACCATTCTGATACTGATAAAATGGCTTCCTTAGTGCTTTGGAATATGCATTATTTCTATCTTTTTTTCACATTCTTCATTTGAAAAGAGTCATCTAATTTTTTATTTAAAATTGGTAGATCCTTTAACCTGAGCACTCCAAGGTAAGATCCCTGACTATTATTTTTTCTTCTCTTTGCATCTCTCACTTCATCTGTGGCTCACTCGAAAATGTTCTCTCCCCATCAGTTCACCTGTCTCCCTCCCTCCCTCATGCGTCCTTCCCCCTAAGAGCTAACTTCCAGAGTGAGCTTTGGAGATTTGCATCTTTTCTGTCCAGGCTATGTATGACTGTCAAAGCCCCTCATCTATGGAAGTCATTCAGAATCCTTAGAGAGAGGGATTTTACACTCCAGGAGGTGGCAGCATGCTTCAGAAGGGCAAATGAAGTGAGCAAATGATCAAAATATCTAACTTACCCGAGTTCCTTCCCTTCTCTTTGCTTCACTTTCTTCCTGTGCATATCACTGACAGCTGAGCTGGTTAATCTCTGGGGTCCTTCTCAGTGGTACTAATGTCCTAGGTGCTGGGAACTGGTTGCTCCTGTGGAGAGAAAATTTGACGCAGCTTTATGGGGCGAGGATGGGAGTTGAGCTGGCGTTGCTGTTGTTGCTGTCTGATAACCAAGAAGAGAAGTCAGAAATGGCCTTAGGAGGGCTGTCAATCCAAACATTTGCACACAGAGCAGATCCAATAGAAACACAGGATCTGAAATTTGTATCTAACATTAAATCGGCAACTCTAAACAAAATAAAAAAATTTTAAAGATCCTCCCCAAATACATTTCACCTTGAAGGATTCTCATCTTCAGCAGAATGTGCCTCTGCTACTCTGGAGCTCTGCTCTGAGTTCAGATGTAATTTTACATTTGGCACAGAGCCAATCACCAAAGCCAAGAGAGAAGTCAGGGTTTAGGCTTCCTTAGGCTTCCCCTACACCCCCGCTGCTGAGTGGCTGGAATTTATGTTTTTTTTCCCCCAGACAAGGAGAGATGATCTGATTTGAGCCCCAGGCAGTCACTGTGGCTCCTTTGTTGGTTCCAATGCTTGGCAGAGGCCTGCTATGGCCTGACTGAAATGTGTCAGTGGCAGCAGTAGCTGCCATCCCTCTGGCACAGCCCTGCCACTCTGGAGCCACTGAGGGCATCCTGTACAAAATGCTTCCTGACAGTGGGGGCCCCAGCAATACGGAGAGATCAAATGGTAAGGTGCAGAGGTGAGAGGATTTGCTTAAAGGGGGAAGCTAAATCATCCATCAGCATCTTTCTTTATTGAGCCAACGACTGCAGAAATGTCAGAGAGAGAGACAGGCTTTCAGGAGATCTGCCTTCCCCCGGCAGTTACGTGCCTCCATTGTACAGACTTGATTTTGCAATCTAGTAAAGTGGACACAGCACCCAACAGCCCAGCACTGTGGTAGCTTGGGCAGAGCAAAGACTGTATAGTCTATGCCTTTGGAAGAGGAAAACATAAAGGTGTCGGTGATGCATAGATTCGGGCACTGTAGCATCTGTGTGACCATGCAGAAGGAGCCTTCCAGTTCCTAAAGCCCCCAGTTGCAGAGTATGTAAGGAAAAGCTCTGTGATTTGTGTTTCCTAGACTCAACAACATCCTATTCATGGAGATTTGGTCCGGGGAAGGAGCTGGGTGGAAGAATGGAGAATATCTTAGTCATGTCCAATTTTCTCCCTTCAGTGTATGCATCTGTCTCACTCTTTTCCTTGCTGGAAGAAAAAAAAAGAAGAAAAAAAAGAAGCAGTTTAAATTTGGAGAAATTTCCAGACACTCAGAGAAATAAGAACCAAAACTAAAATTGTATAATGTGTCTTTCCTATGACATCCTAGACTCTGTTATGTGTCTTTGTTATTTTATTCATTCATGTATTTATCAGAACACCCATCAATTCACTTGATTAATTGTTGTTGGGCGTCCACTATGGTCAAGACCCTGAGGTCAGTCCTCAGTATGTAACAGTGGACCAGGAAACAGCCAGGTCACTGCCTTCTTAGCAGTTCTTATAAATAAATAGATACAAAATGCAGATTGTAGGAAGTGCAAAGTGAAAAAATAAAGAGGCTGAGAAGGCAGCTGGGGCAGTACAGGAAGTGGAGGGTGGAGAGGACTTCTGAGAGGTCCCCAGAGGACTGAACCATGACTGTGGGCTGTCATAGGAAAGGGAGGCAAAGAACATTCTGGGATCCTGGCTGTTGCCACATTTTCACTTGCTTAGGGACCTTGTGCATCTGTTATTTTTTCCTTCCATTCTCATCCAGGATCTCAAGCATCCAAATTTGTCCCCATTACTTTCTAATGACGATACCCTGGGTAAGTTTCTTCATCTTGCTCTCATTCTCCTTCCTTGTCTTAAAAAACAGAACAAAACATGAGGATAATAGAAACTATAAGCTACATATTGAGGGGGATATCAGTATAAAGTGAAAAACCAGGACATTGCCTGGCACTTTGCAGGAGCAACACATTTCAGCTCCCTTTCCCACACTTCTCAAAGTTCTCACTTGAGTTCCACTGCAACACTTTCTTTTAAATTTCGAAGTAGAATATAAGTGACAGGTTTTTTTTTAGAGATAGTTGTATTTTAGTGGTGCCATGCTGGTCCTCTTTCTGGGCAAGGCGTGTTTGGGAGTGGCATGACATTGAGGAGTGTCTTGAGCTCTTGAAGGCAAATGATGCTGACAGCTATCTACAGTTTGCGTTAAGCCCTGCAGGCTGGACAGCATGCTTTTTCAGTTCTGTCTTTGAGTATGTAAGATCAAGGTGGCTGGTGCTTGCTTGGAAAAATGGTTATGTTGGAGGCAAGCCTGTTCCTTTGTGCAGCTTCCCAGGTTCCTTCTTCATCTCTACACATCACTCAGCCCCTCCTGAAAGTGCCCAAACTATGTCCATAGCTGTCCTCACTGGATATCAACCAAGCTGTTAACCGGTAACAGATTCTTATTGATGGTTTCACCCGTAAGATTTTACAACTGTTATGAAACTTGTTTAAAACCCTTTTTGCTCACCATATTTAAATTTTTTTTTGTGAAAAAATTTTCTCCTGGGATGAATTGGAATTCATAAGAGGAAGTGCTGCAGTAAAGCAGCCCTTGAGCACAAGGTGTTCTAACAAGAGGACAATGGAGATAATTGACTCTCCCTTGATAAAAAAGGTGGAAAATCCCTTTGCTCTGATTGGAGATCTGGCCATGAAACTCATTCCTCCTGCTGCACATGCATACAGATACTTCTCTGCAATTTTTGCCCTTTTCCTTCTGAAAGAGGGAAGAAATTCGTCCTTGTGATACATGTGGGTTTTTAGTGAAAGTTGATATCTACTGAGGTCAACCTCTTTCTTACAATCTGGATTGTCTTTCATGGACTCCACCTCTCTCAATACAATTGGAAGTCAAATGACTTTCCCAAGAGTGCTACCCAGTTTTGTGGAGCTTGAATTTTGGCTCTTTTTTATCCAATATGTTGATATTTTGTTATTCTCTATTATGCTGTGATTTTTCTTTTTTTTTTTTTTCTGGTATGATCCTCATATTGACTAAAACCCTTTCTTCATGATATTTTCTTCCTTTTTTGCCTTTTTTGATATCAGGGATTGAATCCAGGAGTGCTTAACTACTAAGTCATATCCCCAGAGCTTTCATTTATTTATTTATATTTATTTTGAGACAAGGTCTCACTAAGTTGCGTAGGTCCTCACTACGTTGCTGAGGCTGACTTTGAACTTGCCGTCCACTTGCTTCAGCCTTCTGGAGCTGCTGGGATTACAGGCACACACCAACAAGCCCAGCCAATTTTCATCCTTCTGTTCCCATTCAGAATAGAGATCCAATGCAGAGGATTTTTTTGCTCCCTGTACAAGAAGGGAGCACATTTGAAATCTCAGTGTTGAAATTACTCTTCCTAGGTTGCCCTTCCGTCCCTCCCATTAGTATTGGCTTCAGCTTCCATCTTGATCCTGTGAACCATCTTGAAACCCCTGCACCTCGTGTTAGTAACTCCTACTGTGTCCATGAAATTTGTCTTCCATTTCAGAACACCTTTGAGTGTAACAAATCAGAACTGTTCCAGGGAAATGGATGTACTGTCAAACAAACAGCATCAGCATAGCCCAACAAGTAGACCAGCACTGAATTTTTCCACTTACTCTCTTCACTTGTTTCTGATGTGGTCTAGCTATGACTCAGTTACTGATTTATTCCTTTTTCTTTTATACTAGGGATTGAACTCAAGGGTGCTTAACCACTCAGCCACATCCTCAGCCCATTTTCTTTTTTATTTTGAGACAGGGTCTTGCGAAGTTGCTTAGGATCACCCAAAGTTACTGAGGTTGGCACCATCCAGCCTGGCCAGTTTCTGTTTTATACTTAACTCTTAAGTGCTGTCTGCTGTTAATGATCTATACTATTACCCTGATCAGAATCTTTGATATTCAACATTTTTATACTTTTCATGGTATTTGGCTTGCATTGATGATATGAAAAACTTAGGCTACTGGAAGGGTGATATGCAACCTTAAAGCATTATCACATGGCCTAACATCTAGCTCCAAAATAGGGCAAAAAGGTTGGAGATGAGGTGTGGGGAGAGATAGAGTCCAATTGTTCTTTGCTGAGATCCACATTTTCAAAATTCAAGCACTTGAAGCAGCATTGTCTTTTTCCTCTTGTTATCTCAACTTTCCAGCGTGGAGGGGGAGGCTGCACAGAGTTTCCGATTGGTTTTATAATGAGATCATTATCCTAGCTTGATCACATTGTGGAAGCCACTTTCCAGGTCATAAATTGCAGTGTGGAACAGAAGGTCTTGAAAGAACACACCTGAACAGTGATGGGTCTACGAAGTCGGCTTTCCTCTCCTCTCCCCCTTGGCAGCAGGTTGTGTGAGGTGATTGACTATTAAAAAAGAGACATTCTAACCTGCAAGCTCAGCTTTTTGGTACAGTTCTGAGATGTAAGAAGAAGAAAAAATCTGGATAATTTTCCCTAAACAGGGATTTCATGGTAACCTCATTATTGATAATGACAAAGAAAAAAGCTCTCTAATGCAAAAATTAATGTCCAATTTGCCTTTTAATAGCCCAAAGCAAATCTGATGGCTATTGCCATCCAAAGAAAAGAGGATTAAAAAAAAGCAACTTTGATTAAATTTGTTCTGCCCTCACTTAAGTGTTTGCTTCCTTGCTTTGCCTTGATTGTTACAAATGCGAAAATGCATTTTAAAATTACAGAATATTTACTATTGTATCCCTAATTACAAAGCTGACATTCTTGGTCCCATATGGTGGTTAAGAGGTCAGGTGCTGAATCAAGCCACCTGAGAGCCCAGACCTATGGTGCCATCTGCAAGCTTAGCAAGCCTCCTGATCATTTCTCATTTATGAAGTGGCAGTAATAATAATACCTACCTCTGACCATTGCAAAAAAAAATTAGTGTATATATGGAGAATTCTTAGAATAGTGCACAGTAAATATTTTAGTCAGCCTTTTCACTGCTGTGACTAAAAGACCCAACAAGAACAATTTTAGGAGAAAAGATTTATATTGAGGGCTCATGGTTTCAGAGGTCTTAATCCATAAAAGACCACTCCATTCCTCGAGGCACGAGGCAAGGTATGTCATCATGGAGGAAGAGTGTGGCAGAATGAGGCAGCTCATTTGATGATTGGCAAGCAGAGAGAGACTCCGCTCACCAGATACAATGACCTACCTCTCCAACTATACTGTACCTGCCAGCAGTTAATCCCTATCAGGGGATTAACTTGCTGATTGGATAAAGGCTCTTATAACCCAATCATTTCACCTCCAAGCCTTTCCACATTGTTACACGTGAGCTTTTGGGGGAAGCCTCATATTCAAACCATAACGTTCCACCCCTGACCCCCAGAAGTTTATAACAATCTCACAAATAAAAATATTTTTAGTTTGTTTTCAAGAGTCCCCATAGTCTCAACAGTTTCATGATTGCCCAAAAGTCCAAGTCTGAAGTCTTCACTGAGATTCAAGGCAAACTCTCAGTGTGAGCTTCTGTAAAAACTCAAATCAAGTTACATACGTGCAATATGTAAAAGTACAGCATAAATATTTCCATTCAAAAAATAGGGGCATAGAAATAAGGGATGAGACTAAAGCAAGACCAAAGCATCTTATGCAGTAGCCAAGCCTCCAGGGACCCTGGCTGCAGCAACCTGAGTGCTTGGGTGGCTGAGTGCCTGGTGAAAAACCTTCATAGGCCCCCTTGTGCAAGAAGGGTGCCCCACTGGTCTCTTCTCAAAGGAACTTTTACTCCCTTGAACCTGAGATGCGTTTAGTGTAGTCTTACCAATTCCTGAGATGCCCTCCAGCCATCTTTCCTGTCTCTAGGCAAAGTGTTGAGCATGTCTTTAGAAACAGTAATGTCTTTAACACTACAACTTCCTTAGCCCCGGTTTTACTCCCACCATTCAAGTCCAAGTTTTTCAATTTTTCCTGCTCTGCTTTTTACTCCTGATTATTGCAGTAAACTTGGCTAAAAGCTCCCAGCAACACCCATGCCACTATCTGAATTCTATGCTGCTTAGATATTTCTTCTGCCAGATTAAGTCTACTATTTTAAATGAGGGCACAGAGAAAGTCTCAGACCATGGGCAAACTGCATACAATTTCTTAGCCAGTATGTAATACAAATGGCCTCTACTTCAATTTTCAATAAAGATTTCATTCTCTGAAACCTCTTGAACCTGGCTTCACATTCTGATTTTCTGAGTTTCCACCAGAATCATCCATTAAGCTTTGCTTATAACAATCTATAGTGTTTCCAGGTTGCACTGCTAAATATTGCAAAATTACCTCCACAAATTTCAAAAAGCTTCTGAACCACAAGGTCAGGTTAGTCGTAGTAACATCCCTTCTTCTCTGTACCTGTTTCTGTTTTAGTCAGCTTTTCCAGTGCTGTGAGTAAAAGACCCAACAAGAACAATTTTAAGAGGCAAAGTTTATTTTGAGGGCTCATGGTTTCAGAGGTCTTAGTCCATAAACAGCTAGCTGGCTGCATTCCATGGGGGTTGAGGTAAAACTACACATCATGGCAGAAGAGAGTGATGGAGGGAAGCAGAGAGAGACTTCACTCCAGATACAAAATATGTACCCCAAACACACACCCCTAGTGACCTACCTTCTCTAGCCACATCCTATCTGCCTTCAGTTAATCTCTATCAGGGGATTAATTCACTGACTGGGTCAAGGTTCTTATAACTCAGTGATTTCACATCTGAGCATTCCCACATTGTCACACCTGAGCTTTTAGGGAATATCTCATGTTCAAATCATAACAGTAACTGTTCAATAAATGTGAAAAAATAAAATTTCAGAAAAATAAAGATACAAAGAGATAAAGATAAAAGAACAAAAGTCAAGAACAAACAAATCTTCTACAACCCAGAGCTAAGCACATTTAGCATTTGGGATGATTTATTTTTAAGTGTTGTATATTTGTATTGTGTTTACTCATATTTGTGCATATGTGTTGTGTCAGATTATATCATTTTGTAGCATCCTATAACAATGGCTGTGCATTTTTTAAGCATTTTTGATTGGGTGTTTTTGCATTCAAATATAATAATTTTGATTCCTTCTGGGGACTGCATAAAGTCCTAAAATAAGTATTATTTTGAAAAAGTATTTATTATGTGGCATTTAGTTTGTTCATTATTTAAGTGGAGCCCCATACCTGAGGTGAGAGGATTAAGAGAAGCAGAAATTTAAGAATTACAATTGTGTAAGTATATCCTGAAAAACTCAAAGGGAATACTTTTTCGATCCTTCCAGTTTACCTTTTGTCTCTGATGCTGATGACAATATATATTTGTCATTTGAAATATATATTTTGGAGTTTTGATCAGGATGAACTATAGTGGGGAAAAGAAAGAGAGGGAGAGAAAGGGAGAGTGAGTTTGGGGAAAAGTACATATATCTGTCTCATACTAGTGTTATGGGAATTTTAAATAAGACTAGCATAAAATGTTCTTAGCATAGTGCTAATAAAATGTAATTAGTGTTGTTAATATTAATAAATTAGAGATCTTTCTTTAAAGCTTATAGTTTAAGTGCATCCAAATTAATAGGCAGAAATAAATTTAAGTGTTTGGGTTTACCTCAATCTGATTCAGTCCTTTTAATGAAAGAGAGAGAGAGGAGGGATTAAGATATGGGATTCCATGATGATTATATTTCCTTGCATTAATGAATATTTCAATTACTTTTATTTCTTCTCCTTCACTTGAGGCTATAAGAGGAGAAGGAATTGGCCACAGGATGCCTTTGCATGTTTCTGAGTCTGAGGTAGGCTTGCTTGAGTGAACAGCTCTAGATATCTCTGACCCTAATGGGAAAAGCTTGACTTTTCCATTGTTCATTTAGTGCCGCCCTAGAGTTCTCATCTTATTCCTTATTAAGCTTCCTCCTCATGGTTGGGTAAGAATGTACCAGAAATGGATTTGCTAACTATTTAATTACCAGCATTACCTTGCTTGGTTGATAGAAAATGAAGCTGAACCAACTTCATTCTCAGACAATGTGCAGCAAGATAAAAGTCCTATTTCACTTAGTTCTTTATGACATTCAAGTTTGTCATCTACATAAAAAGCCTACCAGAAAGCACGCATCCCATATGAAACACGGACTTACACTGACCTTATTCTCCAACAGGCCTGAATAATAGAGGCAAGTTGAAGAAAAGTTGTATCAAGGAATTATTTGCAGCTTGACTTATCTTCAAATGAAGTGTAGTCAGTGTTGGATTTTAACCTCAAACTTACTGGAAAAAAGGTGGAAATTTCACAATAAATTTTCCCCTCACTCTCTTTCTCTCTTCCTACCTCTTCTTTCTCTCACCACCAGTTGTATGTAGTTTCACATGTTGTATATAGTATGTGTCACTCTCAAATAGAAAAAGGAAGAAAGGAAGGACAGAAGGGAGGGAGACTGGCAGGGGCAGGGAAGGAAAAGATGGAGGAAGAAAGGAAATAAGGACTGGATTTTGATCTCATCATGGAAAGAAAAGGTAGTTGTGAACTAATAAATAATAATCAATCATCTTAACTTGAGGAAAGAGGATTTTTTTAGGCTGACCATTACAATAGAAAAACATTTAAATATTAGCATGTATTATTTTCCATTGGTCAAATATGTTTTCCACATCTGAAATGCACATATCCCCTTTGTAGACATGTTAATAGAAGCACACTAATGGCTCTGAAGCATAAATATTGCAGTGAAGAAATGGATTTAACTTCCTTTGTTTGCAGAGGCAAAACATACTTGCCTCTTCTTTCTCTTCCCTTTCTTTTCTCCCTCACCCTAACCCTATCACTTTGTTCCTTCTTTCCTTCCTTCTCTGTTGTATAAACCAGAAAATTTGAACACTTTACCCTGGGCCTCCTTGTTGTTCCCCATAATCAGTCAGTCCTGGCCCCAGCAACCTGTTGCTTTGTTCCTTAATTGGCAATTGTTTGCTTGTATGTGAATTACCTTACTGAAGATAGCCTGGTAGGCACGTCAAGGAGAACAGAGATGCGAATCAGATAGGGATATGCCATTGAGGAGCACAGAGTTTAATGAAACAAGATAAGACATGCACACAGTTCTGAAAATTTCAAAGTAGAAATTGATAAATCTCATTTGAGAATTTCAGATAAAGAGCTATGCATATTCAGAACAAGGGAATGTTTCTTACATGTTTGCTCTCAGTGACTACCGAAAAATGACTGCGGGGTGGGCAAGGCTGGGATTATTAAAAAACTCATCATATTTGTTCAGAATAAAAAGAATTGTGTGAAGCCACCCGAAGACTATGTATAGGTTCACTGAATAGTAAGAGGCCCTAATCTTGCTCCCTTTCTTTCTCCCTTACTTCCTCTATCCATCCTGCAGCCTCTTCCCAACTTCAGGCAGTTTTGGTGCGTCATTGTTTCTTTGTCGATTTGTCTTTCTTTTCTATGCTACTCTATTTTACACGGTATCCTCAGCACACTAAACATATCATACTCTTCAAAGTAATACTACGAGGTAAGTACTTTAATTCTATGGCATGTGTTTTTAAAAAGAGGTTTGTTTGGGAGAGGACCGGTGATTTTCCTGAGTCTACCCAGAACAGAATATCAGAAACAGATCTCAAACCTAAGTCCATGTTCACCTCATGTAAGTTTGTGATTAGGTTCAAAACTTTACTGGACTTTCTCTTTTCTTCTTCTTCCTCCCCCTCCCTCCTCCTCTTCCTCCTCCTCTTCCTCCTCCTCCACAGATCGAACCCAGGGGTGCTTAATCACTGAGCCACATCTCTGGCCATTTTTACATTTTATATTGAGACAGGGTCTCATTAAGTTTCTTAGGGCCTCACTAAGTTGCTAAGGCTGGCTTTGAACTTCTGATCCTCCTCCACTGGTGGTGTGTACCACCTTGCTTAGCTTATTACAGGACTTTTGGTGCTGCTGGTGGTTGCAGTTAGAGACAAAATGCTGCCTATCTTTGATCTAACCTCACTCTTCAACTGTAAAAGTTACAGAATTAAAATGTGTGGAGACTTTGTGATAAGCAAAAATGAAAACTGACTGGATGGAAAGCATTCTGAAAAGTATACCCCAGTGTGTATTCCATATATTCCACAACAAACTTGCAGGTTTGCAAACACAGGCATGCAAACATCAGCTTAGCCTCACAAAATTCAAGGAAGGACCCACCACTGGCAACGGCACACACCACACATGGTCAGCAGAGGTGCAGTGACAGACACAAAAGGGAGAGCTGCTCTAGGGAAGAATAAAGAAGAAGCCAACAGAGAGATGAGGTATAATTGGGGGCTGGCTGTAGTGCAACAGGAAATCATCCCCAGAAGGATGCAGGTACGTAATCCATCAGTTCTACTGAATGGGCTCCTGACATGCAGAACAGACTGCTGGTTGTTGTGCCAGAATCCCTCCCACTCAACAAATGTCCCCTTTTACTGCAGACCAGTGGATCTCCAGGGGGAAAGAATGCATATGTAGTATTTCAAAATATGCATGTTTGCTCCTAAACTTAGAGATTATTGAGGTCATCATCAGCTATCTTATTTTCAAATTAAAACAAAAATATCTTTTTATTTTCTCATATATGGAAATGTGAGCAGGTTTTTGTTTTAATGCATGATGTTTAAGCTGTTAAAATTCTTTAGAAATGATGCCTTAGCAGGTTTGATAATAAAAAAGTCAGATTTTAATATTGCATTTTAGAAAGTATATGCTCTTTCATTTCAGTCTGATCACTCCATCAGTAGATGGTGTTTTTTCCCCTAATATTGGGCAATTGATAATGGATTGGTGAAACCATCTATTTAGTTATTTTCAGTTCATTTACATAGTGCCATTTTTTAAGAGAGGGAAGGGGAGAGAGAAAAGAATCAATTTTATTTATGCTTTCATCTGGGTTTTGTTTTTCTGATACTTAGTTGTGTATGTGGTGCTAGGGTTTGAACCTGGGTCCTTGTGTGTGCCAGGCAAGTGCTATAACTGCTGAGCCACCACTACAGCCCCCAGGGTGCCTTTCTTAAGGAAAATGTATCAAGTAATTGGAATTGTGACATCTCTCTCTCTCTGTCTCTCTCCATCCATGTGTCCACCTATCTATCTATTCATCCATCTATGTGTCATTTATCTATATTTGTATATGTACACAGACACATGCACATACATACACACAGAAAGAAGTTCTCGGCCATGTTACTAACAAGATGACACTAAAACAATCAAAGTCACCTTTACTCTTCAGCTCTGTGTCTAATAACATCCTCATGTTCAGTGATCAGTTCTTGTGCTCTTGTTCCACCTGAGCACGCCTCGTTCTGCAGGCCTGTCTTCTCTTGCTGATGGTTTGCCATATTCCCTCAGCAATCATGTAATTGACATTTCCAGGTCAGCCCTTGGTTGCACAGGTCATGATCTTTGGGCCTGTGGCCCTGGCCTTGAGGAGCCCTCAGTCTCCTGGGACAGGAAGACAAATAAGCAGTCTACAGTGCACTGCAATAAGTTGCAAGCAATGCAGGCCAAAAACCTCATATAGTTTGCATTTTTCCCAGGTCAGCTACTGTGTTATGTATTTTACAAAGGTTTCTTCCCAATTTAAAGGTCACTGTGACCCTGGGTGGTAGATGTCATTATGTTTGCTTTACTGATGTAAAAATTGTTTCAAAAATTTGTCATTTCAAGGAGATCTTAAAGAGTGCCACTTTCAAATTAGTATAATTAAAATAAAGTTCAAGAAAGGGGTGGGTTTTCTAAAACTATGGGTGGTTTGGTGAACCACAAAGGTGGAAGCCATGAGTAACCTGGAGCTAGGAAGAGAAGGGCCATCATTCCTCAGAGGCCTGGAGAGATAGAGGGATGGCTACACTACCAGGAACTAGAAGGAGGGAATTCTGGGGAAGTTACCTTAAGAGTAATTGAAGATCATATAGTTCAGGGTATCCCACATGGAGCAAACCAGCAGAATTCTTGACTTGCATTTACCCCACCCTCTCACTCCAGTCTCCTCATGGGATGAAGCAGATTTCAGAGTAGAGGGCACAGGAGGTCATTGGTTTTGTAACACAATTCCTCATCCTACTAGGGTGGAGAAGTGGGAGGGTGGGTGGAGGTGGGGAGGGCAGCAAACATGAAGCACAGGGCACATTTTGGTATTTGTAGGCCATACAGCAGTTTAGAATGGAATAAGTAATTCCAGATGCAGTTTTCCAAATTATGTGTGTGCTTTTGGTTGGCAGCAGCTGCAGCTTTAACATTAACTGACACTGGGAGCCATTGTATCTTCCTGCTTCCACATTTCTGCTTCTGTTCCTTTATATCCAGTGTAGGTGAGCAGAACTGCCACAGACTAGCCATCTGTCCATCTGTGTTCACCAAATGAATGGATCTGTGTTTCCAAGCTTTTGAGAACCTCCCTTTACTCTCCTGTGTTCTTCCCTGTCCTTTGGGAGCATGACTTCCAGATAACAATAAGATGAACTATCTGGCTAACTTACCTTGTGATGTCAGAATAGATAGATTATCAGCATATTGCATCTTATATACTCTTAGGAGGATTTTCACTTTCATTATTCATTTTCGACAATCACTTTGGATGCTAGGTTAGTGTACCTGTTCTGTTTTGTGTTTGTCAAAACTTAAATCTTTATTCAAATATATCAACATTTAATGCAATTGAGCAATTATCCATAAAGCACCTAATATGTGCCAGGATGAGTTTAGTGGATAAAAATATGATAATTTCTGTTCTTGTTAAGTGAGGAAAAATGGAAAATAAACAGAAACGAAGGTAAACTATATGGGGAGTATGATTTAATAAGGTAAGTGCTATATGACAAGAAAAGGCAGAACTGCATAAGGATGAACAGGAACAGGGAAAGCTACAGTATGAAATTTTGAACAAACTGTTCAAAATGAGGTAGAGACATTTGGTAGATATTGCCACTTGCAGTTTGTTTACAATTAGGGTTAGGGTTAGGGTCAGAAAGAGATGAAGACATGGCTTATCAGGGAGAAGATGCTTCCAGGGAGCAAAGATAGGGAAGAGCCTGCCTGGATTATGCATTATGTGTCATGGTTCTTGTGTGGCCAGAAAGGAAATGGTGAGTGTTATGATTTGGATGAAAGGTGTCACCCAAAAGCTTATAGAGACAATGCAAGAAGGTTGAGACATAAAATGATTGAGCTATGATAGCCTTAACCCAATCAATGATTTAATCTCTGATAGGGATTAATTGTAACTACAAGCTAGTAGGGTGTGGCTGGATGAGGTGGGTTGTTGGGGGAATGCCTTTGGAGTATGTATTTTGTATCCGAGGAGTGGAATCTCTCTCTGCTTAGTGATGTGATGCCTTGACCCACTTCCCTCTGCCACACTCTTCCACATAAAGTTCAGCCTCACCTCAAGCTCCAAGGAATGGAGCCAGCCTTCCATGGACTAAGACCTCTGAAACTCTGAGACCCTAAGTAAACCTTTTCTCCTAAAATTGTTCTTGTCTGGTCTTTTGGTCACAGCAAGGTAAAAGCTTTTTAAACAGGAATGGAGGGCATACAGGGGAGAAAAGAAAGAAAGTAGGAGAAGGAAATGGTGCAGAGCACTTCAGATCACTGGAAGAACTTTATTTATCTATTTATTTTTAAATCTCAGTGAGATGGGTAGCCAATGGTGAGTTTTGATCAGAGAAGGTTCTGATTTAAGTTATATTTTAAGTAAGTGTTTTTGTTGTCTTCTGAAGTAGGAGGATCACAAGTTTAAGGCCAGTCTCAGCAACTTACACAAATCCTGTCTCAAAATAAGAAGAGGGCTGGTGATGTAGCTCAGTGGTAGAGCACCCCTGTATTTAATTCCCAGTACCATAGAAAGAAAAGATAATTTCTAAAACAGAAAGGAAGTAATCACAAAAGGATATAAGTTGTCTTATAAAAGACCAATCTAGTCATGCAGTTCTCTCTGCTTGAGAGTATCAAGCATGGGTAAATTTATCCCTTGGGGATTCCTTTATTTATTCATATGGTTATTGTTCAAAGTTTACTATATATCTTCCAAGTGCCAGAAGGTTTTCTAGATGCTGGTGACAAAATACATTGGCTCTGCACTCAATGAACTTACATTATTGCAAAGATGACAGTGTAAATTTGCTTAGGTTCCATCACTATGCAATGCCACCCTGTTTTCTATCATTACCATTGAGGTCCATCCTTTTTATACCACTTGACATTCTCAAATATGTAAACCTGTGCTTTGATTGTGAGCCAATTTGGTCATTTTTTTTGGTGTGTGTTCTATAAGGATTAAGAGAGGCAACGTTGCTTTGGGATTGTTTGGTTTCTGGGAGTTCATTCAGGACAGCCAACTTTGCACTTAGTAAATTTGTAGGCACAGTAACACCTCAGAATATTGTGTCCAGATGGTGAGAAACTGCCATCCCTCTGTAGAGGACAAGTGGGTTTCAAATTTAAAGCTACATAAATGATATGGTCTCTGACATCCTCTGAAAGATGGGGTTTTGATGTATCTCTCTGTGGTCTGTTAGCCTGGGTTAGTCAGTGTTTCACATGCGTAGAAGAATTCCGCTGTGAATGGTTGAATAGAGAATTTCCCAGAGACAAGCCAATTTGATTTTCCTCATTCAGTGGGTGGCCTGGATGTTGAGTGAAAATAGGAATACAATTTGTTTGGCTACAGAGTTTAAAATCACTTGGGTTATCTAGACAACATTGTGAATTTTCATGTAAGGGTGAATTTAGCCAGGGACTTTAAATCCTTGTCTCATGGATAAAAAGTATCAGATAAGTTTACCACAGTCAACTCTTATGCAATCCTTGCTTTCTGATGTTACTACTCAAGGTGGAAAAGATTCAGTGTTTTCAAAACAGATACACTGAAATTCTTTTACATAGAAATAGTAGAGTAGATGTATTAATGCAATTTCTCTAACACTATTCTAGATAATTTATCTGTCCATCTGACTTTTACTGAACTACTGTAGCAAGGTATAATGTAAAGAATGAGATTTGAAGCTGAACATGACAGATTTAGTACCACCTGTATCAAAGAATAGCCTGGCGACTTTAATTAAAGCATTTGATCTCAGTTCCTTCTACTTTGAAATGGAAATATTATTTACAATTATTTGAACAGTTCTCCGGGAGGATCAAGTGAGATAATGAATGGGAAAATATTTTAAAAACTATAATGCAATAAAAAATCCATTGCTTATTGTTATTGCTTTTATAATTTTTCCTTTGTGTACTATATGATCATGGGCTCAAATACTAAACTGTTGTTATGGTTATAGTGTGGGAAGAAAATTAAAACACACACATACATACACACCTCTTCCTTTGTTTCAGAAAAAAATGGTTTTATGTAGTACAACACATACACACATGCATACAAACATACACATGTGTGTTCACAAAATGAGGCAATGTCTCCTCAAATTATAGATCATTATCACCTTCTCAAAGACTTGAGTAATAATTGTGAGAAGGAGTGTCTCATATTTCTTTAGGATTCTAAGAGAAATCAGATATGTTGGAATAAAGTAACTATGAATATGGCTTCTACTTGTCAAAGCAACTCCTGATCTTCAATTTCATTTAAATTAATGAACTCTATTCCAGTGATCAAGGGCAACAGAAATAAAAATAGGTTTACATTATACATCTGGAAAATATTTTTGTGCATGAGTGGAAGACTTCATTTCAAATGTGCATTCTGCATATACCACAAGTTGCTGTTCTTTTCAGTGGATTATGTGACCAGTGGGTTCTTCATAAAATAATGACAGTATCTAACATTGACTTCCTTTTGACTCTATGTCAGGCAGTGTGCTAACACCATGTGTATACATCCTCTTAATTTCCCCATCAACACTTTAGGGTAGATGCCATTGTTTCTTGGTTTGGGGAATGTTGAGCTATCTGAGGCTAAGACAAGAATTTAATTTGTAGAAAGTCATACAGCTTTTAATTTAAAAGACCCGAACTTTAGAGTTCTCCACCTCCAGGATCTAGGCTTCCATGCCTCTTAAGAGAAGAAGAAAGAGGGGAAGGGAATGAACCCACTCCCTGCAATTCCTTGTAAAACACTATTTTTAATTACTTGCCCAAAGTACCCACCTCTTAATGCCACTGCAAAAGGAATGAAGTTCCAAAATTAACTTTGGAATGACCAAATTCAATCAAATTAGATGGTGAGATTTATGTAATGTCAATTGGCTGGTTTGTAGCTAGAGAATGGTATTAATTCGGGGAAAATAGATGTTCAAGGCCAAAATTTTGGTACAAAATAGTATAGAAAAATAATTTGGTAAGTCTGAGAAGCTGCTGGCATTCTTGGCTGAATTATAACATCTGAATACTGAGCTACCTCTGGTCATTAGACTAGATTAGATTGGAAGTTAGATTGGTTAGATTAAATTACCTCAAGCATAAGGTCATCCTGCCACCTGTAGTTGAGGACCACTTATTTTAGGAAATTACTTCCTAGTTTCCTGTGTGCATGAGAATGACAAACGATCTAATTCTTTTCTGTTTTATATATAATATAACAATAGCAATAGCACATGAAAATACTTAACACTATAGATGCTCATCATACATCACAGTGAATATTGTTTGTAAATACAATGACTAATGTAATTAGTTTATTAAACATCAGTTCCCTGTCCCCATGGGTCTCCATCCACAAGGATTCCAGTTACTGCTGGTGTTTGTATTTATAAATCTTTGGCTGACTCTCTAAATTCCAATATTTTAATCTTTTAAAGACAAGTCAATGCTGAATTTTTTCATGATTTCATTCTCTGTATTAATAAATGCCAATGCATAGAAAGGACAAACTTAAAGGTTGTAAGTATTAATTTCTGATCAATTTGTTTAAACAATTAAACTCTACCAAGCATATAAAAATTAATTCCTAAAGTAATCCTTAAACGTTTTTCAGAAGTATATTAATGGCTTTTTAGTGCAATCTGTTCTTTTAAATATAAATAGTTAGATATCTTTTCTAAAAATTATAATTCAGCCTTTCCCAAAAATCAGTTTTAGGGAGCATGATTTCCCTCAGTGTACAAGCTCTGGATAAAGGGAGCCTTGATAGACTTTCTCAGGACATGTCATAAGCCACACCCCCACTGGACATGAGAGTGCTCATTAGCACGTGAAAAGCTCTGAGAAGTCTTGGGTGAACAGAGTCTGTTTTGCTTTAAAGTGTAGTCCCCCCAAAGTTTGAAATCATAAGTTCCCTTTGGATTTTACCTCTCCCATCAGGAGGAGAGATGCTCTCACTTTCTTACTCTTATGTTGGGAAGGTAAGCGGAGCCTGAAAATTCCAGAGGCAGAAACATAAAATCACAGAGAAACTCCCACTTGGTAAACAATCATTCTCTCTTCTTGTCCATTGGATTTCTGATTTCTTTACAATTGCAACAACAAAATGTGTACAACAGAGCTTGGATTTCTCACAGCCATCTCTCCAACCTTGGAGACACTGTTGGACTCCAGAGATATTTGTGGAATATCTTCCATTCTTTCTCACTTTTTCTTTCAGTCTCTTATCCTTTTTTCTTCCCTGATTATTTCTGTCCTTTTTTCTCTCTTCCTCTGTGAGAGTAGCTTCACTGTGAGACTTTAGTTCATTGCAGCTAGTAGCTTACTTTCCCTGAAGATGTAATTTGGAGGCCTTGATTTAAAATAGGCACTGCAGATGTTTTCACTGAGTGAGCCCTTTAAAGCATCTCCTTGGGTGCACAAGGTCCTCTGCCTTTGTGTTTACCAACAGGGCATAGTTAACATCCAAATTAATGTGCAGCTATGATTACACTGGAACAAAGCAGGGGTTGTGCGATGAGTCATTGGCTAAACTGTTTTTACATTCTTTTAACGATTCATATGTGCGTGTTGGGTTTACAAGAGGAAGTACACAAATATCCATAAGCAGAAGCTCAGTCACATGGAGAGACCTTTATGTAGTGTTGTGGCAGTATTACTACCCACCACCAAAACTGGACTCTGTGTAAGAATTCTGCAAATTCAGACTTCATTTGAACGATTCAATGTATAATATGATTGTAAAGTCATGCTAGCATTGCCATTGTAATTAAATACTCTCGTGATTAAGTGTAACGTTAGTTTGCATTTGTAAAAGGAAGGATAAGCAGAAAGGTCTCAAATTAATATTTGA
Source organism: Aplodontia rufa (assembly GCA_004027875.1). Taxonomy (NCBI): domain Eukaryota; kingdom Metazoa; phylum Chordata; class Mammalia; order Rodentia; family Aplodontiidae; genus Aplodontia; species Aplodontia rufa. The sequence continues at coordinate 58,485 of PVKS010002962.1, read as the reverse complement.
GTAATATAACTGTAACGGATGCTGCTCAGGGGTGGATTAACAACAGAATGACCCGAATTTATACATAATTAGTGCCCATAAGAAGATGGTGTGAAATGAAACTTTTATAAGTGATGCCACATTTTATATTCTGTTCAAAAACATGGCACAGCAGTCTTGACCAAGAGTCATAGAGTAAGATCCATAATAGATACCAGATTATAACTCTTCACAACAGGAACATAAACAGAATTTCAACTGACAAACATATGTATTGGTTTTTCCAACTAAACATATAGCATACTGAGCAGGCTTTATCACATCAAAATCTTTAATATATGAATAGGTGAACTGTATATATGCATACATTTATATATCTACTAAAATAAACCTATGTGGTGAAACTGGGGAAGTAATTAATAAATGTGTCTCTGGTGATGTTGATACTGTAGAATGGATTTTTCTCCCTACCCTTCAAATATTTTCACATCAAAAATTTAATGTGCACTAAGAATTGATCCTCTAAGCAGTTTTCCAGTGCCTGGAAATTGAGCCTAGGGACACTTTACCACTGAACTACATCCCAACTCCTATCCTTCTTCCCCCTTATTTTTTTTTTTTAATTTTGAAGAAGGATCTCCCTATATTGCCCTGACTGGCCTTAAACTTCTGATCCTCCTGCCTGAACCTCTGGAGTATCTGGGATTACACATGTATGCTACTGCACCTGACTAGGCTGAGTTTTTAAATAATCTTCATACATGTGTGAATGCCTGCATTCCTGCCTGGGCCAGAATTTCATCATAGAATAATACTGACATTATTCCCTGGAAAAGATTGTTCACACTGTGACTGGCAAATGAGCTAGTTAACAGTATCCATGAACTCTTTTCAGAATACTCTCATCTTATTCATAGCTTATCATGTCCCAGAAAAATAAGTCTAAATATCATATATGTTTTAGATGGTAATATATATCTGCATATGTAGATGAATATATCTAGCTGTATATATACATATGTATATATATATTTGCATATATATGCAAATGTGTATATATTTCACAGGAGTACATTCTCATTGTTTTTGCAGCTATTATGAATTAAAATGCTCCACTGCATAATTATTTTATAAAAGTTAAGGGTGAACATTGCTCAGGCAATAATTAAAAAGGAAAAATACAAAGTGAAGACTGAAACACAGGGTAAGTCCAGTCTGGGTCCTTACTAGAGGTAATCTGAAGGTTGTGGCCAGTAATTAAAATGGAACCGCTGTGTCATGGCAGCAAAGATTTGATTTTGCCTACCTAACCTGCTCAGAAATTATGGACTTAAAAGATGTAATTAATGGAAAATTAAAGATTCTCCTTCATTCTGGGTTATATAAAAGGGTTCCCTGCATCTTTGCTTTCCCGGTCAGATTTCTCCTTGATGTGGAGTCTTTCAAGTTGTGTTTTCACACCACATGAGTTGTGGCCTTAATTAGGGCTATGATCGTTATCTCTGATGGAGCTTTCTATCCTCCACCTGACACCTCCCAGGGCAGGAGCATTTGGCTGAGCTGAAGGCTTGTGTCCCTAGTGCTGCAGCATTTACCAGCCCGAGGGACGATCCCTGCCCACTGGGAAGATTCCCAGGGTTCTTTGCTTCTGTGAATGTGACCCACCCACACAGAGGTGAAGTGGGCTTATTGACTTGAAGCATCAGGACTGGAGCAACTCTGAAGGTGCCCTCCTTTAGTCCATTCAAAACCACCTGTGTTGTTTTAGTCATTACATTCCTACTCAGAATGCTTTTTCTTTGTATCTTTGACAGATAAATTCATAAGTGGCTTCTCAAAAATTTTAGTTCTTTTCTATTCATATGTTTACAGATGCTACAAATGATTCTGTATGTTAGCTGTGAGAAATATGGAAATACAAGTTTGACATATTGATTTAAATTCCTTGGAATATATACCCAGTAGTGCAAAAGCTGAATCATATGTAATAGTTCAATGTTTAGTTTTTGAGGTCCCCTCTTACTGTTTTCTATAATTGCTGTCCTAATTTACATTCCCACCAACCACATATAAATTATTCCTCTGTGTTATGCAATATTATTCAGCCATAAAAAAGAATGAAATCCTGATATGTTCCACACTGTGGATAGATTCTGGAAGACATAGTGTTGAATGAAATAAGGCAGGAACAGAAAGCCAAATGCTGCATGTTGTGACTCATATGTGGAATCTAAAGGGAGTTGAGTTCACAGCAGTGGAGAGTGGAATAGTGACTGCTAAAGGTTAGGAATTGTAGAGACAAGTACTTGAAAAGTGGTTAGGACAAAAACGTTGTAGTGTTCTATAGCACAGTATAGTGACTATACACAGTACAGTCACAATAACTTCTTATATGTTTTATGAAGAGCTGGAAGACAGCCATTTTAAATTTCTAGAATAAGAAGTAGTAAGAAGTTTAAGAAGTTGGAAAAAGGCCTGGAGTGGTGGATTAGCAATTACAGCACCTGCCTGGCATGTGCAAGGATGCAGGTTCAAACCCCAGCACCAAGTACACAATGAAGTGTTGGAGCAACAAAAGCCACATGAAAAATGAAATAAAGTTGATTCTCTTTCTCTCTCTTTCTCACTATCCCTCTCTCTCTCTCTCTCTCTTTTTTTAAAAAGGGAGTTGGAAATGTTGATCCCATCTTTACACATTATATGCCTGTATCAAATTATCACACTATCATCCACAATGTCAACTATAATATCACAATGAAAAAATTTAAATTAGTCTTTTAATAAACCTGCACATTTGTCCCTCTGAGCAGCTCTTTCTCACCATTTGGTCCTCATTTGATTTTGAAAAGACATTTGTAATTATCTCTGCTCTTAAATAAGACAGGTTTCATCTCCAATCCTATTGCTTTTTTGGTTTTCTTATGTCAAATCTCCTTCCCTTGGGAAAGATGTCAAGGTGTGTAGGTCTGCTGTGAATTGGCTCTACCTCAAACACCCGCTTTTTCAAAATTGCATTAATCTGAATCTGAAAAGGGCTGAGATATTAAGCTCCCCCTACCTTTGCCGCTAACCCTTTGCTTTGCTGCCTCCCCACCACTTCTCCAGAGCTCTTCGTCACAGAACAGTACTAGTGATTTTTACGGGTGAAACATCCCAAAGTAGAGCTGTGTAGGCCCCCGGCTTTTGCTGGTGGCCTTTTCAGTTTTGCTCAGTGCCTATATCAGTGACTAATTTTCACGTTGATACATTTACTCAAACATAAAATCACATGTTTACAAACATTGTAGCTGGAATTAATTAAATCAAGGGCTATAAATACAGCTATTAATTATTATCTTCGCCCATTATTCTGGGAATATGCAAATGAGCAATATTTTCCATTCCCCATCTTCACTGAAGCACAGTGCTACCACTTGCTGCGTCTGCTATAATGTTCCTGAGGGAAAGGGTTGAGACAACATCTGTGCACTTCAAAGAAACTCTCAATTAGATCGCAGCTCTCCTGACTGCAGGAATAGCCTGTCGATCCTATACTGTGTGCAAAGCCCTAGGTCTTCTGAAAAATGGCCAGGAGGGACCAGTGGCTGGTGTCACTGATGAATATAAGCTGAAATGCTTTGCTTGTACTCTAGGATTCCAGTAATGGCATGCTTCATCATTTCTCTAAGTGAAATCAGGCTGACCACCTAAACAGGGCGTCATCCTGCAGAGACGGGCTGTGCACACTCACATCATGGACCGCATGTAGTGCTAACAATGATGCTTTTTACCTGTGATGCTTAACACTGTGCATTTCACATCTTAACCCACATAAATACGTGAGTGTATGTCTAGATCACAAAGCAATACCTGGTATAAAACGTTTGCTTTTTTTTTTCCCTTTCTTCCTGCCTCCCTGTTTTTCTCTCTTCTTTTACTCCCTCCCTTCTTCCCTCTCTTTCTTTCTTTCTTTTTTTTTCCTCAGTGCTGAGCATTCTAGGCATACATTTTGCCACTGAGCTACACCCTCAGCCCCACTACAATGTTTTCTGTTCTGTTCTCTTTCACTTATTTCACAGGTCAGAACCCATAAGTTGATATTGTGATTGACTAGTGGTCAATATTCACAGAGCTGCAGAGCTGAACTTTCTGGAGTTATGTTGGTATACCCCTACCCTCTCAGATCATTACAATTGCCTGACGCTTTGTTTTTAAGATATATTAACATCTAATACCTTAACGAGAAAAGCACACATATCTGAATTGTTCCTGTCCCTGAGATTTCAGATTGGCCACACAGGTAATCAGGACGCACAATAGAAATCTGATGATTTCCTTTGCCTCACATGCCCCTTCCCCAGAACTCTCTTCCAAGAACTGCTAACTTGTCAAGAATAACCACAATGGTGCTTTCTAAAAGTTTAGATTCAGTTTTCTCAGATTAGTTTTGCTTGTTTTGCATTCTTCAGGTAACGCATATGTACCTGGCTTTTTTGGTCTCCCATTACATGTGATACTTATCCACATTTTTATGAAGCAGCACATTGCTCATTTTCCTTGCATTAGAAAACTCTGTTGAATGCATCTACCCTAGAATTTCTGTTCATTTGTTGTTCATGCACATTGGCGTAGTTCTAGTTTTGGCCCAGTGCTGCTATAATAGTCTAATGATGCCTCTAGTAAATATACATACATGTTGGCATTCGTTATAGACATTTAGGAATTGGATTTCTGGGTCATGGGGCATGAATATATTCACCTTTATTTTGGAGAGCCAGTTTTCTACACTATCTTACCAGTGGGATAGTTTTTAGTTCTTAGGATGTGATTCATGTGTTATTATGGGAAACCTAAATTTCAGGACTGAAGCAAGTTACCTATGTCACTGAAATTGCAGACTTAAAAACTGAAACTAGACTCCAAACTCCAAACTGATGATTTTTTCTGTATTTTTGTCTCTATTCTTCATTAATACTTATAAAAAAAAGGCTTTAAAGAGCTTCATTGGCCTTTCTCCATCTTCTCCATGTTTTTCATCCATGCAGACAAACACAGACATTTAAACACACAGAAATACACACATACAGTCACATACTCATGGCATCACTGGAATATTTACACTTGTACACGATCACAGCACACATTCATAGATACAGACACACACAAAAACACAGACTCACTCAGATCTACACAGATATACATAGACCCAGATACATACAGATACAAACACACACGTATGCATAAGCACACACACATATACAAGCAGCTATGGACACAGAGACTCATGAAGACACAGAGACACACACAAACACATGCACAAACACACATCAAAATAAGCACATACAACTACAATGACACTGTTGGTTACATGTGTATTTCTCTGTATACTTTCACCAACAAGAGATCCTTCATGATACATTTGTGTGACCTCTGATTTTTTAGTAAGATTTTTTCAGTTATATTTAATATGAAAGTGCTAAACTTTTTATTTATAACTTTTAAATTTCTTCAGAAAGGTAATTATTTCCCACTGTGTTAATATGCTCTGAGTTTAATTTGAAGTCTGAAATCATTCTTCAGTTCCTCAGAGGATATACTGGACATACTTGTGTCCACTTAATTCAATAAAATACAATATGTGTTTCAGCCTTCTTCTCACTAAAGATCCTTTTCTGTTAGGTCCTTCTGAATTAGTTAAAAAAGATACTTTTGCCAAAAATTGAGATGCAAGCCCTATGTACATATACATATATTTTAATTTTTAATTTTCTATGCTTTATAACAAATTATCATAAACCTATCAAACACTGCTCAGTTTCTTAGGATCTGACAAAGGTGTGATCAAAGTGTCCACCAGGTTTTATGGAGAGGTTGAGTGTTTTTCTAAGCTTAAATTGTTACTGGTAAAATTCAGTGGACCAAGACTGATCCTAACTATCTTGCTGCCTCTCTCTTGGGCCACCTGCTCACCTCCCAAAGATGACTCACAGCTCCCATCATAGTACCTCCTCACACCCTAATGAAAACTTCACTCTTCAAAGCCTACAGGAGAACCTCTTGCTTGGTTGTGCTAAGTCAGATCTCGTCATGGTGCCGTGACCACCAGTTGCCTTAGCCATACATTGTAGGTTGCTCCAGTGAGAGATTATCCCACCAATTCTGTCATTTTTCATTGAATAGAAGCAAGCTCCAGTTTCTACCCATGCTCAAAGTGTGACAGAGGAGAGTATACAAGAGTGTGGCTTGGCATCATCTTAGCATTCTTTTTACCAAAATTGGCTTGGGGATTTTCTTTTATGTGGTACTTGGAATGAGATATTATGATTGCTTTTATGGTGTTTTACTCAATTTCTACTAATGGAACAGATGACTATAGAAACAGCTTACAGTATAACTCGTAGATAGTAACACTAAAATTCAAAATACATGCATAGTCAGGCATTAGTGTATTATTTCTATTTCATAACCTGGCATTGGACTGGAGTCAGCCGTGTTTCACCTTACCTACTTGATATCTTGTCACCAAATTTCTTTATAGTGTGGATATTTTACAACCTAGAGATTCCTCTGTAAGGGATTTTGTATTACCTTACTCTCACCTCCAACATAAATAAGAAAGACTCAGAAGATCAGAGGTGATGGTGACTTCTTTGAAATAGGGCACACTTTGTTCAAAACCCTCTGGAAGACAGCCAAACCTTCCAAAGATCAAACCTTCAAAATAATAAGAAGTTATCTTTCTCTCTGGGCTATATTATACAATTTGGTTGAAAATTCATCTGAAACTTCTAATGGGTATGAACGTCCTTACACATGCTATGGTGGTCAGAGCGTGGATAGGATGCACTGTGCTTTCTGGGAACAGAGCCAATCTATGGCTTAAGGGGACCACTATAAGGACTTTTCTTGCTTGGCTCCTTGACAAATGGCATGCCTGCTTAACCGAGACTTGGTACAATATTGTTGCTGCCCTTTAACAAAACCATAATAGAAGAGAAAAGACAAAGGGGATGGGTAATGGACATGCTTACAGGGATAATGTAGCTCGTAGAGGAGGTGAGATGGTGAATGAGAGCATTTCATCCAGAAAGGCTAAAAGATAGTTAGAAGTTAATTCAAATTCATGAATATGATTGCAGCAAAAGCTGGCCAGACCTTTCTTCCTGAAAATAGTTGCTTAGATGTCCAAGTTAAAGTTTCTCAATTTTGGATATGGACAACCTGAACAACAAACCTTGTTTTGCTACCTACCAGCTATCCTGACATTGACTGAGTTACTCAACTTTATTAAGTCACCACTTCCTTATCATTGAAGAGGATTATATGGTGTCCTTAAAGAGTTTGCTATAGCAAGTGGCCCGGATAAAAATACTGTCACAATATACGAACATCAGACTACAAAGATGACAGAATTGTGAATTTCTTCAGGTAGCTCATTCGTAATGGTATTAAGGGGCTCTACACAAGCAAAATAGGAATGACACAGTATCCTGCCACAGTCTGGAATCATTGCAAACCGTTTCAGCTTTCAAGAGGGGTCAGAGATAATCAAATAGGCACTTGCTTGCTTGCTCTCTCTTACCCTGTCTGGAGGAAGGAATTTCTTTATCTATTTGATCTGTGTTTCTTTCTCTAATTCTACATCAAATATTATTAAAATCCATTTTGCTTTAACCTTTCCACCAATGAAAACATGCCCCAAAGGAAGCAGAGGTGACGAGAGAGTGCAGCTGGGAAGCTCATGAGCTAATGAAGGTCAAGCTGACCAAGTCCCTGAAAGGAGGCAGCAGAGCTGGGACAGGAAATGATGTCTGGCATAATATAATGGTCAATCGTTTCTTTCTTTTTTTTCCCCCTCTTGAATCAGTTTTGAAGACAATGAAAAGATGATGATAATGACTAAGTAGCTAAATCATTGAAACTATGAATCTATCCCACTGACTGCCTTGAACTCATTCATGAATATTTATGGTACTGAGTTCTCAGCCAAACCACAGTTTTCATGTTCTCAGGGGACAAAATGTTAGGGGACAAAATAACACCATTTTCTGTTTCTGCTTTCAATTTCTGTGGTTCACCCTCAAAAATGGTTCCTAGGATTACAGTGTAATAAGGTGGACAGGGAGATTGATTCCATCTTTTCTGTCAACCTGGGCAGAGCATGGAATGTGTAATAATATTTCCAAATCCATTGATGTGGGGACATATGAGTTTGGAACAACAGACCTCCTTTTAGGATTCAGGTTTGTCTGCAAAACTTAAGCAATTAATAATTGCTTAATTTTTGAAAATTAATTACTATTTCTAAGGAGCATTTTCGTAGCCTGCAAGCTCTTAAAGGCCTCCAAAAGCCTACATTTCTTGTGGGAAACTTTAAAATGGAATAGATAGGTGAAGTGGATCTTGTTTTGACATTTTAACCAGTCAGATAAGGTGACTACACTGTTTTACATGGAACTGACATTTAAAATATGCGTATGAAAACATTGAAGAAAGGGAAGATACAGTCACAGAAAAAAAATCAACAACAAAACCAAAAGGCCAAAATAGCTGTGTGGTCTCTGTGAATGGTAAAATCAGAGCATGATATTTTTGATTTAATATTTTATAAAAGACATGAAGTCTCAGAAAGTCCCATTGAGGATAACTGATGGTTTTCTAGAGAGAAATTCCTTTATATCTCTAAGTTCCACCAATAATATTTTACTATTTTCTGTTATCCTAACCTTATGTTGTACTGCATATTCACTCTGATGTGGTTTGAATGCATGGTTTGTGCACTCTCTGAATATATTCAATAGTCATGGAAAGGGACCAGGGGCAGAAAGGAGGAGAGGGAAAGAGGAAATACTGGGGAATGATATTGGCCAAATTATATTGTTCTTTTTATTTTGCATGTATAAATATGTAACAACAAATTTTATCATTATGTAAATCTATAATACTCCTATAAAAATATGGGAAGAATTAGCTTAAAAAAATCCTATCATATGTTGGAACCCAAGGTCAATGTGATAGTTCTAAAACATGGGGTTTTAATGAGATGATTAACTCATGAAGGTGGAGTCCTTATGAATGGGACTAGGAAATTCATGGGCTGGAGGGGACCAACTAGGTCATTTTTATCCTTTCACTGTTGCCATATGAAGATGGAGGAATAAGGTGCCATCTTGGAAATGCAGACTAGGCCTTCACTGGATACCAAGTCTGCTGGTGTATTGATCTGAAACTTCCCAGTTTTCAGAACTGTGAGAAATAATGCCTGTGATTCATAAATCACTAAGTTCCAGATACTTTTAAAAATATACATGCTGGGGTTGGGGATTTAGCTCAGTGGCAGAGTGCTTGCCTAGCACGTGCAAGACCCCAAGTTTGGTCCTCAGCCCTAAAAAAAAAAAAAAAAAAAAAAATATATATATATATATATATATATATATATATATATATATACATGTAAAACAATGAAGACACTGTCTCTTCTCAACTTCACACCAACCCATACAAAGCCATTTTACCTTATTCTCCTAGATTCTGTAAATTGCTAAGTACAGAATTATATTCTGTCCTAGAATATATAACAGAATTTACAGACTCTAATTTTTGAGTAATTCCAAATGTGCTTTTCTTTCATGACTCTCTCATAAAATAAAGATTTTTTTCAAATATTAAAATACTAGGGCTTATTCATTGCTGATTTAAAAAGTAACTTATATGTATCAATTTGGGAGCCCAATTATCAAGTTTATGTTTTATTTAACTGTCCTAAATTGTCAATCATTAACACAATATAAAGCATAGCCACAGAGAAATAAGATTAATATTTGAGGTAAGGTTCTTATCTGAAATTTCAAATCATGGATCCCATGATTTTGAAAGTCAATAAAGTCATTGTAATTGTTATATTGAACTGATACAATCTGTCCTAAATAATCTTAAAGAAACTGAATTCTTGTCTCCTACTTGAAGTTAATTTCTTGGGCCTAGTTTTTCTTTTTTCATTAGATGGAAATTTTCTGGAAATAATGAATATGAGACCACATGGAAAAATATCCAGATTAACTGTAAGATATATATACATATACATATATATATGTGTGTGTGTGTGTGTGTGTGTGTGTATATAAAACATATATTTTTGAATAACTTCTGTATCAATGCCACTCTCTCATAGACTTTACAAAAATAACACACATACACACACACACACAACACAGATATATATATATATTTTTTTTTTTAAATTTTTCCCCCCTTAGGGATGAGGACCAAATTCAGGGCCTTGAACATGTTAGGCATGTGCTCTGCCACTGAGCTAAATCCCCAACCTCAGATTATATAATATTAAAAAATTTCAATATCTCTTAACCTTCAAATTCCTGCTTTTCCCAACTCAACCTGGTAGAAAGGCTGAAGTTATAGACTGGGGTGTGGGCATGGTTGGAGTCTTCCCAAACTGAAAGTCTTCTGTTTCTCCACCAATCCCATGTGTCTGCTCCTAGCTCTGACTCTCCTTTGATGATAGGGAACCCAGGAGAGAATTAAGTAGAATAACTTAACTTGACTATTCCTGTCTTGGTTTGACACCATTTTCTTAGAGTTTAGTGGACATTTGAAGTTAACTCTTATAGTGGCCTTCATGAGTCCTTTTTTGACCTATTCATGCCCTTTCACTGTCTTCTTAATTTGTCCTGATTGAAGGATTGGTCTCTTCCCCCATGCATCAATTACTCCTTCTTTAGCTCCTATGAAATTCTAGAAATAAATCTAAAATTTCATATTCCCTCTGGTAAACTGTGAACTCCTACTGTCAAAACTCTTGTGTGGGATCCAAAATATCTTATGGGCTTTCTTATTAATTCCCTTCCTTAAGTATGGTCAAGATTTGGTGTCTTGTCCTTGAGAATTTTCAGAAGAGATTTAAACACAAACCTCTTGTGTCTACTCTTCTATTCCATCCCAACTCTATTTTTTGTCTTGATATAAGGGAGAGGATTTTCTTCCCCTGGGTTGGAGACAGTAAGTTGTAACCCACCGAAGGTTCTCACAAAAATCCTCATCTAATGATTTTCTTGAAACCCCGTTATTTTAAACTGAAGGTAAGGATATGACATCAGTCATCACTTCCCTTAGGAGTAGGACTCATAACTCTGTCCAGGAAAATTCCCAGGATCTTTGTCTGGTCCATTTATGCCTTTGTCATATGTAAAATTTATGAGCAACCATTTATGATCAGCTCCACTGGAAATTTACAAAACTTTGGAAAGTAAAATTCACTGCATATTTGCTACTTTGCTAAAACTTCCATTTCAAAATTCCAATATTCATATAATAGCATGTGAAATGTAGTTCTGTGGTGATTTATGAGCACATATAAAGCATTCTTCCTATTTTTCATTCAATAAATGCTTGAGTAATTTGTGCCAAATATTATTCTAGGCTCAGAAAATAAGGTAATAAACAAATGATAAAATATTATAATGTCTGAAGCTTACATTCCTCTGAAGGTAGGGGTATAATATTGGAAAGAGGACACACAGACAAATAGTGTTATTTCAGAGAAAAGAGATAAGAGTGACGTTGGTGAGTAGTGTTTTTCTTTTAGGGAAGTTTGTGAAGATCTTTGAAAAAGTAGCGTTCATACAGAAGTTATTCAAAATAATTGATAAGGATCTAATCTACATTGTCAAACAAAAGTATGTATCATAATATATGTAAACACATCTGGAAAACTGAATAATATGCAGTGGAAGTTTTGTGTACATATTTCATTTGTCCTCTCTTGAAAGACAGGAAGAAAGTTTTCCTCTTGTAGGGATAATTTCTCTATCTGGTCCAGTAAGGTTTCCTCATCTTCACCATTGATGGGTTCCACTCAGCTGGACTGCACTAGGATATCTGTGACCTTGTACCAGGACTCTTATTACATTTGTAGACTATTCTTAGTCTCAGCTAATGAGATCGCTCGGAGTTCGCTTTGAGTATCACATCTTAATCACTTGGTTTCTGCCGACGTTGCCTTTCTCCAAATAAACTCTTCAAAATGCCTGCTGCTCTGTGCTCATTAACCTGGGAATGGCTTCCCTAACTCTAATTTAAAAATTCTCTCCAACATTTGATACTTTTGTTCTGAATGGGATTCTCCAAGTAATAATAATGGGAGGTAGATTTGAGACATTTTCCAGTGTGATTAAAAAATCAATCACTAAGTTGCTGAAAGGAAGGAGATTTCCCCCTTTATGTAGACATATGGACTTTACTCTCTTACTATGTAGCATAATTAAGATCCATCTTCAAACCCATTGCTCAATCCCCACTTCTTCACTTTATGCACAAAACAATTTAGATGAGTTAAATAGCTTAAGTATTAAGTATTAGTTAATAAGTGAGTGTGTGAAGAGAGAACGTGCCAAAAGATGAATATTCATGAACCAGGACACCTTGGGTGCTTGTTTGTTTGTTTGTTTGTTTTTGGTTTTCTCCATATAGTATCTTATAGTGTTTTCCCTATGGTTGATTTGATATGGTGATAAAGATAGTAGCTCTCCTTTTAAACAAATCCAGCATAAGATTAGAAAACAAAGTCATCTTAAAAATCTATTACACCAGGGCTGGAACTGTGGCTCCATGGTTATGGTGCTTGCCTCATGTGCGTAAGGACGCAGAATTATACCCCAGCACCATGAACACAGCAAAGTGTCTGAGCAATGAAAGCCAAACGAAAGACTAAATAAAATTGGTTCTCTCTCTCCCTCTCTTACTGCCCCTCTCTCTTTTTTAAAAAATAAATTCTATAACACCCTTCTGTCTGCTGATGGACACTAGGTAGATGACCTGTATTTCTAAATGGTGCCACTTTGAATAGATTGCTTTGACGGTCTTCTGAAGGCACAAAATGTATTAATCCAGAGCCAGAAAGTGTCAGTCTTTCTCTTCATCCTTGCTAAATCTCACATGCCAGGAAATGTGTTGTCTAAGTATGTTTTTAGCTCAATTAATGCTGTTTTAATTAATAAATCTTAAAATTTTATTTGTTGTTCTGGGTGAAAAAAATAAAATCATTCCAAAATTGATGCATTGGAAATCTACAGCAATACTGTAATTTTTGATGTTGAAATCATTCCAAAAATTGAGCATATTTTAAAATGAGCTTAATAGGCTCTTGCCAGAATTACTTTGTAGATTCTGTGGAGTGTCTTACATGAACAACTCATAGAAGAAGGGCCTAATGTCTGAGGACCATGACAATAATCTCATGTTGCCCTATTGTCCCTCAGAAACCAAGAGTATTTTTCAGGTTACTAGTATGTTCTATTAAGATAGCTGAAGATGAATATGTGGCCTTCCTCAGGAGGACTTCACTTCATAAAGGTTATAAACCACAGTTCCATCTCTCATCCTTACCTTCGGGGAGCTACTTCAGAACGCTCACTGTGAGGCTGAGTTCTCCATAAGAATTTGAAACTGTTGAGGGAGAAAATCTGTATGTGATGCAAAATCATCAGTTCCTCAAAAGACATAATGATAAGCATCAGTATTATCTTGGTGCAGGGAACCTTTCTTTCTTATCCAGAAGAGGTCCCTGAATTAGAAAGACAGTGTAGAAAATAATTTTCCAGTGGCTTAATTTGAGCATATACATGCCTCTCAGGTGGTAAGTGGTATAAAATTGGGATCTGAAACATTGTTAGCTCCATTTCTAGAAAGATCTTAGTCACTTGGAGCAGAAGAAAAGGCTGAAATTATCAACATTTTGGAGTCCATCACCTGGGTTCCATTTTGGATACCCTAGAAAACAGCATTGGAATGAGAAAGCACTGGAACAGTTTTGGAAAGAAAAGAAATTTGTCAGCGAGTAGGACAAACTCTTTGGGAAAAGTAGAAAAATGTGCAGCTCACCATACGAATTAGGCAGAGAGTAAACTAACAGAAAGGGTAATATTTCCAAAGGTCTAAGAATAGCTGGGGGAGTGAAGGTGATCCCTTGACACAAATACTCTTGCAGGCGTATGGAGCATGGTGGTGGGGAGCTCAGGAGCAGATGGTACTTAGACAGCTGCGTTGGTAAGTGGCAGATGGCAATTTTTTGGTTATTCTCACCACCACTCTCATTTTAATCCCTAAGCAAATTTTCTTGACTCCACTTCCAAAACAAATTCCAAAATTTTTGCTTCTCTCTTTCCAAAGATCAAGACATTTCTTGTATATGCTACTCCTTTCAATCAGTTCATATACCTGACCAGAATGATACTTTAAAAAAGTCTTAACAGACTACATTTTTTCCAGCATAAAGTTCTTCAAGAGCTTCTCATGGCATATATTCTACAAAAACTGCTTTCCTATGAGGTCTGCATGTAGGGGATTGGATGCTAGCCCAATGGAAGCCCGCATCTTAATCCCTGGAACCTGTGAATGTAACTTTATTTGGAAAAAAATGGATTTTTAACGCATAATTAAGTTCAAGATCTTGAGAGGAAATCATCTGGATTATCCAGATTGGCCCTAAATAGAATAATACGTATCCTTTTAAGAGACACACAAGGGAGACACAGAAGAGAAGAAGGTTTTCTGAAGGTGGATGCTGGGATTGAAGTCAAGTAAGCCATTAGCCAAGGCATACCTTGAGCCTCCAGAGTTGAAAAGGACAAGGAGAATTCTTTCCTAGATCCTTTAGTGGGAGTACAGCCCTTCCAACATCTGAGTTTCAGTCCTCTGGCTTTCAAATCCATGAAAAAATTAATTTCTATTACTTTTTGCCACCATGTTTGTTGAAATTTGTTATAGTAGTCGCAGGAAACTATTACCATTTTTAGCTACATTTACTTTTTTGCTTGCCTACTTTATTTTTAATAGAGTAGCCTATTTTTTACCTTATTATTTAAGTTAATCATGCTCTTTTGAAGTTGGAAGTTTTAAATTATTTTGTCTTCCCAGATCATTTTTCTTACAGATGATTTTATTTCAGAGTTCCTTCTTGTCATTCTTGCAGTTATAAATCCATTTTTCTGAAGGCCCTTCCAGACCGAAAAAAACTAACGTTTCCTCTTAGTGA
This sequence comes from Aplodontia rufa, assembly GCA_004027875.1. NCBI lineage: Eukaryota > Metazoa > Chordata > Mammalia > Rodentia > Aplodontiidae > Aplodontia > Aplodontia rufa. Next base: position 43,478 of record PVKS010002962.1, on the reverse strand, counting down.
TTCCTTTTCTTATCACTCTTTTTGCCATCTTAATACCTATATCTATCTGATATTTCTGTGTTTATTATTTGTCCTCCAAAAATTAGGCTTCTTGAAGTGAGATAATCTGAAGTGACTAAAGCCGTCTCTGGTACTCAGTAAGTATTCATTGAATGTTGAATGAAATGCCTGTGAGGAAGGCTGGAGATTACTTCAAAATGTTAAAGAGCTAGAAATTTAAGGAACAGGATAGGTCTTAGTTTTGGAGGGACTGGGATGTTGGACATATTATAGTAAGAAGATCTAATCATGGAAAAGAAAGGAATTCCATAATAGATCTGAAATAAAGGTGTGGTCTTGGGACCAAATTGGGGACATTTTCAGAAGTAATATAGGCTCTCTTAAATAAGCTCTTAGAGCATATGACCAAAGCTAAAGCTGAAGCAATGATGAAATACAGTGAGAGTGAGAGTTAGACTAAAGGGCCAGGCATTGTTCTGCAGGCAGGATTAAGTAAGCCAGTGGTTAGCATTAAGGGGAAAGAGGGGCTAGGAAGATGAGAAGGCTATATGAAGCAAAGACTACAATGCTCAACTGCTTTGGCAAAGGGGAGCCCGTCTTTCAGGTCATTGAAACATAACCAACTTCTAGTCATCTTTACTTAGGGGACTAGATGTTTCCTAACAGGCCAGTTGCAGCTTAGGCTTGAGTTGAAACACAATGACTTCATTCAGTCCTGTCTTCTTTCAGCAGTGCTGTCTATATCCAATGGTAGGCTGACAGAGCACCCACCTCATCTAGCTATGAGGAATATGCAGGGACATCATCCTGAGTGATGGCTTTATTCAACTTTTTGTGTGTTGTTCACCTTACCATAAGTCTAAGAAGGTTTATGACGGTGTCCTATCCCAACTCAGAATTGAAGGAATGTACATCATGTGAAGTTAATGAATATCATCAGATACTAAATAAGTCATGAAGACTATATGTTAGAGAACTGGGATATCTTAGAAGCTGTTTTATTAGAACAAACATCTTGGTGAATTTTCCACAGGTTGGAGAACATTCTAGTGCAGCATCCTTGGGGACATTTGGCAACTCTTTTATTACCTTAGTGTGACAATAACAGCCAGGGATGTATTGCAATCACATTCTGAGGGTGACAGTCATTTTAGAGTTCCCAGAGAGAGGGTCTGTTAAAGTACCTCTCGCAGGGTATCGTGTGTCTCCCAGAAGGGGTGTTTAAGCATTTTTCATTCCCTCTAACCTTCCCCTAGCTTCTTTGTTGTCATTGTCAGATGTTTCGAAAATAAAAACAATGGGGTTGGAGAAAAGGTCTACAGTGTGTTTGTGTCCATGAGAATAAATGTAGAATCACTGTATGTAATGAATGGTGACTCATGCTTTGGGTCATTTGTCTTCACTTGTGAAGAGAGGTGGGATAAGTCACTCATGACTGTGTCAGTCCTGATCCTTCATCATTACACTTATGAAGACAAATGCCTCATTCAAAGAAATCATAGCTATTGTGTCCTTTCAGACGACAGATTCAGGTCAAAGAGAGCAGAAGGTAGACCTAGTGCTATTACTTAAAAATCAAGAACACTTTGCACGTACCATCTCCTACCTTTGTACCTGTAGGCCTTGATCCCCTATTTCAAGTTAGCATACCACTAGCAGCTATGGAGATGGGACCATTGTGTAGCACTTATGATCTCATCTATGTCTATAGATGCTCACTGCATTTTAGTTAAAAAAAAAATCCATTTCCTAGTAAATACCAGGCACAGAGCTCTTCAATGGCAAAGCATTGATTAATAAGAGAGGGTTCCAGCCATCACAGTGATGGGTGGTATAATGAAGAAAGCACTGTGGGAAAACTAATAAGTGGTTAACTATTTCTGTGAGCAAGTCAGATGTGAAACAAGTCAGAATAGAACTGTTGATATTATTAGAACAATGATGCTATGTCAGCTGATATATTAGAGAAAACAATATGGAACTGTAGCTTTTTATAATATATAGATGTTGATTCTCTTGGATTTTTAAAACAATGGAAGAGTAAATGGGATTCTTTCTCTTTTCTGAGCTTCTGGATCTTGGTTTAGGTTACCAATCAGTAAAACCTCTTTATAACTCAAAAAGTGAATATATTTGTTCTGGTTTTGCTCTAAATTATCTTTTTACAAATTGAATGTTAAAAATGAAACTTACCATTGAAATCAAAGTATTTCATTGTCCCTTGCTTGCTACATAAAATGTTCATATAACTAGAAGTTATCTGAAAGATTTCTACAAATTTGGGAAAGTTGATTGACAAAGTAGGCATTTCTAAAATCATTGTCTCTCATTGGATATTTAGTTTAACCACTAAAAATATTAACATGTTTTACTTCAAAAATGGTAATTTTACAAATTTCTTGTTAATCAATTGGGTGGTTTGAACTAACTGTGTATTTCAAATTTAGGATGTTTCCAATTTTTTCCCCTTTCTATAAACTCTTTTCACCAAATAAGCTTTTTCTTTTTTTTAATTTTTTTCATTCACTATTCAAGAAACACTCATTGAACACATACTATATGGCTGTCACTGGGCTGTGCATGCAGAAAAAATGGAATACATTGCCTCTTCTGCTGAGACATGTTGTCTAATGAAGAAGAATGATCCATGAGCAGTCAAGAACAGCTGATGATTGCTCAATAAATATTCTTTTTCTTCTTCTCACATTGGAAGCAACCATGGGTTGTATATAAGAGACTCAAAAAAGTAACTTCCTACACATTTAGAGAATCTTGGAAAAAATGCATAGCATAAGTACCTTCTTCCCTCTTTTAACACATTCATGTTAAAACAAATGTAAAGCACAATAAAAGGTTACAGAATGAAGAGGAATAGTGTTGGTTACATCTTAGGTAGCACAGCTACTCAGAGTTTCCTCTGAGCAGGTGCAATTTAACCCAGTCTTGGAAGAAGTAAAGAAGCAAAGTATATAGGTTATTTGGATGAGAGGTGGCACCATTGTGATGAAGCACTTGTATAGCTACAGGCTCACCTGGGTGAAGAACCAGAAATAGGAAATATCCGGTGTAAGGTGCCTGAGGAAGAAATGTCCCTGGTAGGTTGGAGGAGCAGCAAAGGGCCAGTGTGACCAGGATGGAGTAAAATCAATATGTTAGAAGAATGAGATCAGAGAAGTGGTTGGATGAACAACAAAAATATGCATGGTTTCATAGGCCACTAGAAGTAATCTGGATTCCTTTGGGTGACATAAGCAGCCATTGAACATTCAGCAGAAGAAAAATGTAATCTGGTTTTCATTTTTATAGGATCCCTCCTTGAAGAGAAGCAAGGATAGAAGCAAGGAGAACAAACATTTAATAGTCCAATTATCCAAAGGAAAAAATGAACCGGGAGGCCCAAGGGGTAGTCATGGAGGTATCTAGATGTGATCAGAATCTTGATATTTGGGATTTCCATTGTCTATGTGTTACATATAAAGGTTATAAGGCATAGAGATGATAGGATACAAAAGTGAGAGATGAGAGCAGAAAAAGAAGTTTCAAGGGTGATTTTGATGTGCACTCCTAGAAGAACGGCCTTTGGAATGGTGGTTAGCACATGGCAGGTGATTAAAATGGATCTGTTGAGGTGTTGTGGAGTGCATTGGCCAAATTAAATTGTTACATTGTGTGCATGAATGTGAGACAACAAATTTCATCATTAAGTACAAGTATAATGATGCACCAATAAAAGATGTGAAAAAATGTTCTGTTGTACAAATGAATGAAGGGACATGCTATTAGAAAATGTCTTTGTCAGCATGGAATTGAGTTGGACTCAAGAGGTTTATTGTGCATAGGTTAATTTTCTATGCCTCCGAATGGAGGTCTTGTGTTAACCGTTATATACATGTCTACAAGCCTGTTGGAATTTGGGTTTGTCAGTGCTCAGTTTGCAGATGGCAATCACAGGTCTCCCTAAAAAGCAAGTGTAGATGAAGAAGAGGTAGAAACAGCAGAAAGGGTTGAGCAGAGCCTCTCCTGAGGTAGGTGGAAAATCAAGAGTGGTTCTCAGGAGCCAAGTGGAGGGCACTTTCCAGGAAGTTCAGAGCTACTGTGTGAGATGCTCATGAGTTTGGCCCAGTGTGAGGATTGAGAGTCGGTTATTGGCTTAGCAGTGAATTCAGTTCTTCAGCTCTCACCTTTGCATTAGCACCTCTGTGCATAATGCTACCCACTGCCTTTTCCTCATGGTGCTTGAAACCCAGCCTCAGCAAATTATACATGCTTTACATGTGTTACTGAAAGATAGTTAATATTTTTTGAAATCATGAGATTTGGAGAACATTTTTATAGATTCGAGTTACATGTTTTTAAAGCCAATGACAGAAAATCCATAGATAATCTCTAAAATACCTTTGAGCTGTGTTCAGTTTTTTTGATTAGTAATACTCACTCATGGTATATCACTTTGAAGTTTGAAAAGCACTTCATTGTTATATTTAAACAAAAGCATTTATCATGCTTAAAAACCAAACTTTGAAGCTCACACCATTGGACTGTCCCCATTGCCAATATCTTTTTGCTGAAGTCAGGTAAAGACCCCTTCTTCACCCCTCCTCCCTCCTTAAGGACTAACACCTCCTTCTTTCTTGTTCTTTCCAGTCCTACTCCTGATAGAATTCTTGGTGATTTGACTATCTATGTCAGTCCCTTGTTCTTGATTATTAATTTTGTGGGCTCTTTCCATTTACAATTGCTCAGGATTTCCCCTTTGTAAACTCTGTGCCAACTGTATTTCTAAGCTTGGGATGTAAAATTCTGTAACAGTGGGAAGTAAACGATATTTATTTTATTTCGTTATCTTTGTAAAAATGCAAGCTCTATTTCCTGTGTCTCTTTACTCAAAGCACTGCATGACCCTCAATCTTGGATTCTAATTTGTATCCTGCTAGTGACCAAAGAGTAGGGGAGGGAAAGAAGAAGGAAAGATCATGTACTGATTATGCATAGCTTTTGCTTTAGGATGTGGGAAAAGAATCCCAACTGGAGTTTCTAGCAGATGCCTATGTCAATCTCAGAACATCTCATTTGGCTTAATAATTGAATGTTCTATTTAATTATTTCCTATCCATCTTTGTAAGATCTTGTCTGATTTGATCTTATTTGGTAGTTCTGATTAGGACACAGGATCAGAACAAAAATGTACTTGTGTAAAATTGAGAATTTAGTAAGTAAGAACCAAGGGTAGACTACATATCTTTTGACTCCAAATGCATTTTTATACTGGCCTTTAAAATGCATTGTTCAAAATGGCCAGTGGTTAAAATAGCTGCCTTGGCTTTCTGCCCAGAACAGTGTTAAAATACAGTGGTGATTCAATAAATATTGTCACCAGTGGTGTCTGTGGTGGTGGTAGTGGTGGCAGATCAAGAATTGTGCTGAATTGTTCTAATGGATACTTTTTTAAAATTTTAGATTGGCAAACATGTTGCCTGTTTAAAGCACAGAGACCCAGGTGGAAAGCTAGGTGGGTGATGATTCTTGCTAAATCATTCCCACAGTATGCTGAACACTACAACAGCAGCTAATGTGAAGAGGCTCATTATACACTGTCAAATCCGATAGCAGCAGTGACTGACTTTGCTGTCATGAGCAATCTGTGGGAAGTCCAGCCACCTTAAACCACTTCAAAAGATAAGCTGCAATATAGCAAGAAAAACATATCCACTGAGTCATATTTGCAAATTTCGTGTACATTTCTCTTTGCCAATTTAGAAAGTTTTCGTATTCCCAGCTTGACTCCAGAGATGACTCTCCTTGGGAATCACTTCTCTTGTGAGTCTCTCCTCCTTCAGTCAATTCTGTGGGCTTAGGATCCTATAAGGCAACTGGGTGTGGCAAGTGGACACAACTGGATATATAGTAGTCTTTTATGAGACTACTGCTGAAGCTCCCTCCCTTTTTAACCTACCCTCTACCAACCAACCATGCCATATACATATAACCAGATATCTTAGGCTCTCGCATAGCGCACCTGGGTGGTAATTCGACCTATACAGAGATAAAATCAGGATGTAGCAAGCTGGAATGACACTTTCCATGACGATTTATGATTATGTATCTTTTTGTCTCCATGCAATGCGATCTCCTTGAAGGTTCTACATTTATGTATCTACTTAGTCAAGTGCCTATGAGTCACAGTTGACCCTCCCCAAATGTGGATTTACAAAGTTAATGCATTCCCTTCCTGAAAGTCCACAATTAGGGAAGGAACTGGTTTAATCTTCTTGCCTTTCTTATCCCTAGGGTAGTATCTGACACATAGTAGGTGGAATAATGAAGATATGAATGACTATCAGTCAGATGGCTCTCTGAGTCCAAATTAAAGGCAAAGGGAACAGTTTCCCAACCATCAGAGTTGGAAAAGTGATGGCTTCAAATCATTTTTTTCTCTGGCCACCAGGAATAATGCCCTAAAAGTGGATGTTTATTTTGGAAGGCAAAAGCTAATCTGAAGCTATTTTCTTTATTTTTATATTCAAATGCCTATAAAACAGAAAAGCACCAGAGACCTATTCATTGCTCACAAATGATCTATGGGGTAATAATGTGCTTGCTTTTCCAGCTGTGCTGCACTTTGGTGCTACCTTGGGTTTAATTGAAAATATGCTGTGACCTTGGTTTTGTTCACTGGGCATGGGGGGTATAATTGGCATGAAGCCTCTGAAGAACTCCCTTTTAAACGAATGTCATTTGGCTAATTTGGGGTTCGCCTGAGGGAAGTAATTTGTGAAGTCCTGTAAAAACAAGATGCATTTTAATCGCATGTCATTCACAAGAAGTTAATGCTTTTTTGAAAAAAAAATTCAGCTTTTTAGTTTTCAATACCTATTTGTTGAATCCTAAATGCTATCAGTATGATAATAGTATTGTCCCTAACAGTCTCATGTTTCATCGTAATTAAATAAACAGCTTGTGAATTGCAGTCCAAAAAATGTCTGTGTTCCACTCTTAACTTAAGGGGTTTCCATAGAAACCGTGGGCAGCAAGTTTAACTGACATTTATTGGACTTGAGGCTATGTGCAGCATTGATATCTCTCTGTTTTTCTCTCTGTCACTTTGTATATGTGTCTCCTTTTCTTCCTTTAACCTTCCCAGACCTCAGCCCCCTCAGCATCTCCTCCACCTCCTCCTCCACTTCCTCCTCCTCCTCCTTTTTTCTCTTATTAGCATTGAGGAAGTAATTTGGACTCAGTTAGATTTAACAAATGCAATAATACTAAAATGGGCCCTGATACTTAAGTGTAATTGTGTTATTAGCTGGAAATGTTTTTCTTCAAAAATAAAAGAATTGGGAGTGAAGTTTACCAAGGTAGCATATGTTGGTAAAAAAATAACCTTTCAGGCTGGGGATGTGGCTCAATGGTAAAGTGCTTGCCCAGCACACATGAGGCCCTGGGTTCAATTCCCAGCTGCACTAGGGGAAAAAAAAAAAAAAAAAGAAAGAACCTTTCACTGCCAGTTGAAAGTTTGCCATCTGTATATCAGGGCCACCTTCATCCCCAGGCCAGGTGTGGCTTTTCTTCAATTTTTTCAACACAGACTGATGTCCTTCCTCAGCCTTAGTGTTCAGAATGGAGCATAGCAACATGGTCCTGGTCATATTTATAGGTATGGAGGAGGTTGGGAAAGGCAAAGTATATTATATAGAGCCTTCACTTAGGTTGTCTCACTCTCTCACTGCCAGGAAGCATATGGAGGAAGGGAAATCAATCTGAGGCTGCAGCTCCATTTCAGATCCACCCCAGCTTGGTTCTAAGGCTGAGAGCAAGACTTACATGTTCTGTCTTGGTTTCTCCAAGGCAAAGTGAATGTGAACACTTCTAAGCAATGAAGTTTTGTTAGGATTGGTGATGGTATTGCAGCTAGTAATCATAAGTAACAGCTTTTCTCTTCATGCCCTTAGAATAAACAAGATGCTGAAAGATCCAAAACATACAGAGCTAGTAGGAATAAATAAAATTGCACATGTAAGTCACTCAGGGCCTAACACATAGAAAGCTCTAGAAAGCTCTCTGTTTTTTGATCTCAGTGTCCCTCACTTCCCCAGATTTTCTGATTTGCTATTAGTATGGATTCAAAGTAAAAAAAAATTAAAAATAGTCTTACAACTTAATACTTATAGTTGAAAATTATAAACTCTCTCATGTTATCCTGAGAGCAATGAAAAAGAGATAATATCATATTCATTGTGTAAGTTAGAGAAATATAATTTTTTTTGTTCCAGGGATTGAACCCAGGGGCACTTAACCAATGAACCACATCCCCAGCCCTTTACTTTATATCTTTCATTTTTTTTTAAAGATAGAGGGACAGTGAGAGAGAGAGGGGAAGAGAGAGAATCAATTTTATTTAGTTTTTCCTGTGACTTTTGTTGCTCTAACACTTTGTTGTGTGCGTGGTCCTGAGGCTTGAATTTGTATCCTTGTGAGTGCCAGACAAACACTGTAACCGCTGAGCTACCCCTCCAGCCCCCTTTTCATTTTTTATTTTGAGATAGGGTCTCACTAAGTTGCGTAGGGCCTCACTAAGTTATTGAGGCTGGCTTTGAACTTGTAATCCCCCTGCCTCAGCCTCCTGAGCAGCTGGGATTACAGATTTGTGCCTATAATTTTTCTGCCACACAGAAAAATAGAATTTGAGAGTTGCTAATGACACGGTCTCAATACAGTGAATAAGGAGGCTAAGCTTACCTATTTCCCCAGGGTTCTTTTTATAATTAAAATTCTCAGGTCCATTATTCTTAACCTGTGTCCTCTGTTCATGAGTTTAAATCTGAACTGCAGCGGACACCCTTCTAAAGAACATGAGAGGAAGACTTTGTGGTTGGCCAAGAGGAAAGCAAACAAGAAGAGGGTGTTCCGAAATCTGTCTTCACAGGGCTCTGTCCAGGTTCTTCTCCCAGGATGCAAAGGAACATGCAAAATCGAAGTTCTCCGTCGCAGGGATAGGTGAGGCATTGATTTTACACAGCAGCGTGCCTAAGTTTTGCTGCTTGGAGAAAAGAGGTGATGAGGGAGAAAAACATCCAAAAGAATCGGGTATAAGTCAGAGATATTGGTGGCCATGTAGTGAATCTGAAGAGTTTGTGATGAGAAAGTGAGGGAGTAGACCTAGGTTAAGGCTAATAGGCAGGGCTGGAGTGGTTGCTCAGTGGTTATAGCACTTGCCTGGCATGCGCAAGGACTCGGGTTACAAAAGCCACATGAAACACTAGATAAAATTGATTCTCTCTGTGTCCCTCTCTCTTTAAAAAAAAAGACTCTAAGAGGCCATAATTGCTGATGTGACTGTTCCACATACACACATGTACATACACACTTGCCCATAGGCGTGCGTGCGCACGCGCGCACACACACACACACACACACACACACATACACACAATGACAAGATTAATAAGAATGGACATCTATTTAAAACTTAACCATTTTGCAGCTTCAAAGAGCTCATATTGGAGATAAAATATTAGCTCTTCTTTTTTCCTGTGGTGGGTCTATACCTGCCTTGTTAGAGCTTTCATTCTCTGTTGCTTTTGAAGGAACATTTTAATCCACTTTGTCCATTTTTTGTTAGTTTAGTTAAAGATAAATAACAGAATGCCTAAAGCCACTCTGGCCAGCCACACAGCCCTTGCGGTATTTCAAGCGTGGGATCAAGCAAGATGCTCCAGACAGCTGCTGTGTGGTAGCACTCCCTCTTTTTACCAAGGTCCTTCATATATGTTGTGTGACACATGGCACGATTGCCACATGAGTGAAGCTTGATTTCTTTCTTATTTCTTAGACCACAGTTAATTCTTAATATTTTTAGAATTCTTAATATTTTTCTTCCATGCCCTGATGGATCACCTTGGTAACCCTGGGGTTGAAGAAAGCCGATAAGAAAATGTGTATGTTGGGATGCTCAGAAGCAAAGTCAGAAAAGTTTTTCCATTGAGTAACAGATAGTAAATGTTTCAGGCTCCGCCGGTCCTATTATTTATCAGAACTACTCAGTTCTGCACTTCAGAGTGGAAGCCTCCCATAGACAATGTATATATACAAATGTGTACAGAGTGTTCTCATAAACCTGTATGTACCAAAAGAAACGGTAAGCAGGAATTTGCCTGTACACTGGAGTTGCCCAAACACTGATCTCAGAATTTGTTTACATTCCCATCCGACTTCCAGTTCTGTTGTTAGGGTAGTTGCAGTTTGAAAGTCAGGGATGGGACTGCACGAGTGATATCCGTATATTTCACTCTTGTTTTTTAGATTTTACTTTTTTTCCCAAGTGTTTTCAACATCAACCTTATCTCTCTACTATTCCTTAGGCATAGAAAAGACACATATTCTGTCTTCACTTGACAGAACGGTGTAGTACATTTAAGTGACTTGCATTATTGTCACCCTGCAACTGTAATCAATATCTCTATTGGAATCTGGCTGTCAGTCTTGTGCTTTTCAGTTGAATTGTTCTTTATAAAATGTATCCTTTTAAGAATAAAGACTGATGGTGGGAGGAGAAACCAAAAAGGAATTTTCATCATCTAAAATAAAGAAAAAGTAGGATAACTGCTAATGGCCTATTCAGGTTTCCCTATTTCTCATCACTTTAAGATTCCATGTGGGACCAAGTTCCTTATTGCTATTCATATATATGTTTCATTTTCCCCCCATGATATAGTTTGGCAAATTATACCTTGTAGGCAAAAATGAATACAGAAAACACAGGGAGTTTTTACTTTGCATAGTACTGTGTTAATTGATTTGTTAATATTGGAACTAAATCCTCATTTTGCAGGATTCCATGGTAACTAGAGCAAATACAGAAACTATGCAAAAAGAGAAGTTTGTTCCAATGTACACGACCTATGGTTAACATGGCACCAAGCAAAACAAGGAGTGCCTTAAGTAAATAAATAAGAATCCAATTTCCAAATGTCTGCATTTGCTGAATAATTCCCTCTTTTGTAGTCATTAGGGGGAAACAAAGAAATCACTGATTCCAGTCATTTCCATTATCTGACATGTCATCACCAATGCTTCCTCATTATGCAATGTGAGCAGTGTTGAGGTTACTTGAAACCAGTTTCCAGTTCCAATTAGGAGGCCATCCCTGCTATCTGCATTCTGATTAAATGACGTTGCCTGGAAATCACAGAAAGAGTCTACTCTGTTTCCTCCCCTTGCTCAGATCTCTTAAGCACAGACTCAATTAAAGAGAGTTTCCTTATCAGGATTTTGTGGGTCATTCTGGTGAATTTATTAAACTCTTAAGTCATGCTGAAAACTGGAAGGCGGTGGCTCTGAGACAGTAAGCAGGAGCCAGAGCTGGATACGCAGAACTTGCTCCTGTGCTTTAGGGACTGTGAAATAAACAGAAGTCAGGACAGCCAGTGAGTCTCACAGGGTGAGAATTCCACAACAGAGCTATGAAAATCATGACACATGTCAGCCTGTATTTCAGGCTAAATCAGAGGCTTGTCCAGGAATTCAAATTTATTTTAGAAATTTTTTATTGAGGTACTTCATGTGTTCATTGTTTCTTATCCATATCAATATATCAACAGCCTTCTTTTTCTTAAATACACTCTTCAGTGTCCTTTTTCTTTCCAAGAGAAAGAAAAATCAACTGCCTGCAATTCATCCTGAGACTTTACATAGAATCCAACTCTTTCGTCTTTATTTTCTCCATCTGGTCTTATTTTACTTCTCCAACCACCTATCCCACCACATGTTAGTATATATTCCTAGTGGATGTCAGCTTGCCCCTCCTTCTGCCTCCAGCTAACGTTCACTTCATGTAGTACCCACCAACTTGTGTCTATTTTCAAGCAAACTCTTTTCTCTCTTCTCTTGTTCTTACTTTATGCTCCCATAAACCCCTGTGCATTCTTCTGTAGCACTTTCCCCTCTGTTATCACGTTTTGCTTGCTAGTTTATGATTACTGTACACTATGAGATCCTTAACTGGAGACCCTTGGCCTTCTGTGTGAAGAAGTAAGCTCTCTGTATGACTCTTGGTAGGCAATCAGCAAATGCTATTGAAGGAAACACATACATTATTCTGTCTCATGCTTACCCAGATCTGCAGATCCTACTAGATCACAGATCTGCCAGCCTTTGTGTTAAACCTGACTGGTGCTCTCTGAACAACCAGGCTACTTACAGTGATCCACGCACTGACTCATTCAGTGTAGCAGCATGGTCTTGGCTTATGATTTTGCTTTTGATACAAAGCTTATCTCAGCACCCTGTCTCAATGATCAATAATGGGGAGTTACTGAGTTGAAGGAGTTACTTCCTAGGTAAAGTGAAGGCAAGCAGACTTGGTATATGTTATTAGAGTTCAAGTGGCACTGGAAATTCTGTCCCAGCACCCTGCTATAAAATAACTCTTATTCCTCTTTAGACATATGCACACACACACACACACACACACACACACACACACATTTTTGTTTATTGTCTAGGAAGCTTGGACTTTTACAATTTAATTATGAAAAATGAAGTAGTTGGAAAAATATTGGAAGATGATTTCAAAATGTGAATGTCTCTATACACATGATATTTATTCTCTTCATATTGCTTGTATGATAATTGAAATTGAATTTCTCATTACAAAAATCCATATGCCTTTTGGGTACTGTTGTTTATTTGTTTGTTTTCAAACTATAAAGGCAATGATGACCCTGGCACAGGGCATTTCCTAAGGATTAATGAGCAGTTGGAGGTTAATGACTACCAATTCCTCTCAGCCAGTCATCAATCCAAAGGAAACATGGGAAGCCAGGCCATTAACTCCATTACCAACTTTCTGAAATCAAATCCTTCTCTGCCTGCCTTGCTAAGAACTTGTGTTCCAGATGAGCTGGTTAGATTTTACAGAAGCTTCTTTAGTTAATTGCTTTGTTAGTAAGCCGGATGGGGAAAAAAATCTTTATGTGCATATACACATTTGCAAATATATTTATGTATATATATATATATATATATTCAACATATAAGAAATAAAATAAAAGAATAATTATTCATTTGTGGATTCACAGGAAAATATCATGAGGATAACAATAATTTTCCATATTTTGATTAAACATATTTTGAGACACTCAGCTACTTCTGGTTTTTCTTTCTTCCCCCTTTTTCCATCTGAAAGTTGAGAGAAAAATGAGCCCATTAAGAATCCTGAGAGGCTAAAATATGTGTCCATTTTCTGCAATTTAACTTTTCTTCAACATTTGATTTGATGATTGATTTTTTTTTCCTTTTGTTTGGTAGGTGGAGATTCTTATTGGAGTTTTAGGTGCACTGTTTAAATGGAATGTTATCCTTTCTCCTCTATTCTTGTCCTATATCTGTTCAACAATGACATTAATAAGCATGAAGTTTTCTCCTGTGGTATCAATCATGGTCATCAAAACACGCTAAGAGTTAGATCAACATAAATTCATTAAATGATGCAATAGGAAATCTCCTTTGAGGAATAAACTGTATCCAGTGAAGGAAAATTTTGGAGTAGAAAAGTTCCCATTTCTTCTCTGCAGAAGAAGTTGAGGAACTTTTCTTTCTTTCTTTCTTTCTTTTTTTTTAAGAGACAAGGACAATGTGAGAGACAGAGACAGAGAGAATTAATTTTGTTGAGTTTTTCACATGGCTTTCGTTGCTCTGACTCTTAGCTGTATACGTGGGTGCTAGGGTTTGTACCTGTGTACTCGCACATGCCAGGCAAGTGCCATAACCACCAAGCCACCGCTCCAAACCCATCTTTATGTATCATGATTATTCCATTGCCACAAATTCCTTAAAAATATGACACAGAGTGACAAATCATCACCTGAGTTTAAGATTTTAGTCAAAGATCTAGGTCACCAGGGTAGACTTAATCCCAGTACCTTTCCCAATAGGTATTTGTTTTAAATAATTTATTCAGTATCGTGGTTTAGTCTTTCATTATTTACTCTCAGAAATTTGATTTTGGTAGGTCGTCATAAGATAGTTGTAACATATTTCCTAAAAACATAAATAGTTGTTACATAGAGCAAAATGCCAATTCTCTAAATTATATCTGGAACTATAACAGATCCCCAAGCAGTTGAGTCTATCAAATCTCTTTGTGCAAAACTTTTTTGGAGTCGTGTTTCCCTGAAAGGATATGATGGTAAAATTGAGGAATAATAAATTTTCTTAAAATATATAATCACATTTGAATAAAACATTTCATGTCATGTCAAAAGTTTCTAAAATTATTTAAAACCCTTAGTAAATGTTTTAGGAATTCATGGATTGTACTACACAATTTCATGGGAAAGCAAATAATAATTAAATAAGGTTCTTGATAAAAAAAAATCAAACTAAGAGAACTTAACTGCATAATTCACATTGATTTAACATTGTGTGATAGTTAATCTATCAGTCATTCTCCATACAAGAACTTCAGCTATAACAAGAGCTAAACATTGAAGTAAAACAATGACAAAAATTTATACAGTATTGATGCTAGACATCATTCTAAACCTTTTTCCATATTAACCAATTCATCCACGCAATAATGCAGTACATAAATCAAGGTGTTACAATTTGGATATGAGGACTCCTCAAAAGCTCATATGTGAGACAACGTAAGAAGTCTTCGTAGTAAAATGTTTGGGTTATTAGAGTCCTAACCCAATCAGTGAATTAATTGTCTCATAGGGATTAACTTGGTGATAACTGAAGGCAAGTAGGGTTTGGTTGGCCTAGGTAGGTCCCAGGGAGTGTGTCCTTGGGGTACATAATTTTTATCTGGTGAGTAGAGTCTCTCTCTGTTTTTTGTGGCAATGTCCTGAGCCACTTCCCTGTGCCACACTCTTCTGCCATTATGTTCAGCCTCATCTCAAGCCCACAAGGAATGGAACCAGCCTTATATGGACTGAAACTTCTAAAACCGTGAGTCCCAAATAAGTTTCTCCTCCTCTAATATTGTTCTTGTCAAATCTTTGAGTTACAGCAGTGAAAAAAGTTGACTACAACACAAAGGTATGCAAACCTTAGGCAGTTTCACATACCAGCACGACACAAATCTGTACATGTGAGGTTGAGAAACTCTGTATGTAATTATTATCTGCTCACTAGTGTAAGTAGCTAGTAATCTACAACAACCAATCCTTTATTGATATCTTTTATTCATTCTAACTTTCATTTAAATCACATGTATTAAGTTTACTTGATATACCTGGCTACCTGGCTCTCTGGATGGTGTAGTTAGGAAGTAGCTTACTGATGGTAAGGATCACTTTTTACCCTAATCAATTGTTTTCAATCACCTTGAAATTTGTTGTTGTTGTTGTTTGTATGTTTTGAGTTGTGCTAGGGAGTAATGAGCCCCCTTTAGCATATATCTACGCTGTTTACCACTTAAAACTTTTTGTTTCACATGACTTACTAATAGAAATTCACAGTCTCTATTATTATAAAATTACCCTATCAACTTGCTCCTGACTATGAATTGAAATATGAGATGCCTTTGGTAATTCAGCAAATGTTTACTGAATACCTAGATATTATCCAATTTCTGTCTTCAAAAGCTTCTGAAAAAAATAGGTTGATCTTCTTCTCATTTACATTCACCAATGAATTTTCTAAATGTTATAACCTTTATAGACAAGTAGGGGTAGGATGGATTAATAAAAAAGATGAAAATCTAATAGATGTAGTCCTTATAAAATTGACTCTGGTTGGGTACACATTTGGTGGAAAAATCAGAGAGGGGCATTGCAGGCCAAAGAAAGAAGGAGGATGTCCCTGAAGAGCAGAAGCAGGGGGTTTATTTTTAGAGTGAGGAGCAGAAAGCAGCCTGGACTCGCTTAGGAACAGTCACGGGAGGTGAGTTTGGGAACACAGTAAGGTCCAAGAAGCTGGATGTTCTTTCATGTCATGCAAAGATAGTGGTTTTCCAGTGGATGGTTTTGTCCCACAGTAAACATTTGGCACTATTTGGAGACCCCTGTAGGTTTCCCCAACTGAGGAAGCTACTGGCATCTAGTGGGTAGACACAGTAAGGGACTTGCACTTAATTCTGTTGGCACTGAAATATTATTGCTGAATTACTTTTGTTGAACTTAGATTATTTAGGTACCTGTGGGCTGTTACCCCATGCCTGCACAGTATTACTTTGAAAATCTTCCTTGGAAAAAGTATAAAAAGAAAAGACCAATTTTACAGATAAGGAATAACATGCATTAATCATTTGGTGACCCCTGAACCTGAGCGGGTGGAAATTAAAAGAAAAGGAAAGAAGTTTTTATGCTCCAGGCTTAGAAATATTAGTACAAAGGAAAATGCAGGCGTTGTTCCGATGAGGCACATTTCTGATAATTGGAGCATTCTGATTTCATAATCTGAAGAGTGAAATACCAAGGAGTATTTTGAGCTTGAGGCTTCAAGGTTCTTTCCTTTGGTTATGCATTTTGCTCAAGCAAATAGCTGTCATAGAAATACAAACATCTTCCTGAACACCACAAGTCCCACCATATAATTGGAGATACAAGTTAGTCATCTGTATTTCATATTTTCGTAAATAATCAACCTCAAATAGTGACTATGATCAAAAGGAGTCATAAACAACCAGAAACCTCATGCCAGGTACATTTATCTTTCCTGCATCATGAGAGGGTAAACAAGCAGGAACAAAAAATAAATTAATTTTATTTTTAGACCTGCCAAGTATTAAGTGCATTTCTCCAGCTCTTTTTTTTTTTTTTTTTTTGTATGAAGTAGATTTGGCTTTTTTTGTTGCTAAAACAAGATTGGAACTGCCAGCACATCCTTAAATCCTATTCCTGTTTCATCTTTGTGCTTTGAATAGTGATTGTAGTATTAGGAGGTCTTTTCCACCCATGGATTTTTAATTAAATTCTTCAAATGTGTCTCTGGGGCAGACATGTGGTGGCTAAGAACATCTTCTGTTTTAAAGGGATTTACAGAATATTTGACTTGGTCACTATAAGAATTCTTGTTCTCTGCTTGTAAGAGCGGTCAGATCCAATGTATTTGGAAGTCCAGCTTTCTCAGTTCTGAAGTACAGGGAAGTGTCATTGGGGTAAGCACATCAAGAAAACAGGCATTCATCCATATGTAAGAACTTTCAAGGCAATTGTGTTATATTAGGCACATACAGCAGAGGGCATTGTTTGGTCAAACATAACACAGGGCTGCTACTAATAATAATAGACAAAAGGGAAACAAATGGGAATCCTTCTGTACTCCACTGCCTCCCCAAAGGACATGCAAAAAGAGCAAGGAGATGTGCTCTTTAAATTTCTTTGTTCTTCTCAGCTTTTAATGGTGGGAAATACTTCTATGAAAATCACTATAAACTAGACCAATATCATTGCAGAAATTGATGAAATTCTTAGTTTATGAATGAGGCTCCATTAGGTGATTAATCTCTTGATCTATTAGGAAGTAAGACATCACTTGGGTCTTTAAGAAGTCCATAGCTGGCCTCTGTCTGCTTGCAAACTCGTTCATTCATGCATACACACACATAGTTAACAAACACTCAATGAGTACTCTTTAGAAAGAATTGCAACTGGCTAAAGTAGAGAAGTCTTTACTCCATGGAAATTGACATTCCGCTGACGTGTGGCAGGCAGTAGGAAAAAACACCTGAATACGTCAAAGAAATGGCACATGGAGTAAATACTGAGATGAAATTATTAAAGATAAGAGAGAGACTACTTAATCCAAGTGATCAGAAAGAAGTTTCTGGGAGGATAAAATTTAAAGGGAGTCCTGAATGATGGGAAAATCAGCCTTGCAGAAATCAGACTACTAGAGACAGAGGGAATCCTGCTACCAAGTTCTAACGGAGAGGCAAGCTTGAAGTATTTGACATGAAGAAAGGACAACGGGGTTGAAGAAAGAGCCTTAAGAACAAAGGTAGGAGAGTTAAGCAGGTGTCAGATCATGTGTTGGAGACCAATGTAGTTTATATTGTATTCTAAAAAGGTCTCCAGCTAATATGAGTATTTCAGATGAAGAATTAGGTAGGAAAATAATCTATCTACTACTATCTGTCTATCTGTCTGTCTTTCTATCATCTATATCATCTCTCTTTCTCTCTATCTATATCTATCTGTCTTTCAATCATCTATCTCTCCTCCTAGTCCTGGGGGTTGAATCGAGGGCCTTTAGCAAGCTACCACTGATCTGTATGCATAGGCTTTTAATTTCTGATTTTTAAATTTTGAAACAGGATCTTCTTAGTTGCTAAGGCAAACCTGGAACTTGCAATCCTCATTCCTCAGCCTCCCAAGTAGGTGGGATTATAGGTGTGGGCTACCACATCAGCCAATATATTCATTTTTAAAAATCTCTCTAAATACTCTATGAATAATTAATTGTACTACAGCAATGTCAAGAGTAGATAACTTGATAAAGAGGATTTTTCGGTGGTCCAAGTGAGAAACAAAGATGACTTGATTAAGAAAGGGAAAATTAGGAAAAATAGAAGGATCTAGCTTACATTTTACAAATAAAGTTGAAAAGCAATGTTGTACTGGATATGAATTCAGAAAAAGAGAAGTCAGGAAAGAGTTTACATTGTTTGCCTTCTGTGACTGGTGTGTGGCATTTGTGGAGGTGCTAGAGAAGGTTAGGGGGTTTGCATTTGGTATAAACTATGTCATTTAATGTCTTCACAGTGTCCATTTATTAAGTGTTATTATCAGTCACAATCAAGATGTGGCTCAGAGAAGGTCAAAGATTGAACAATTTGTAATAGTAAGCCAATCCTTGAACAGTTATTTTACTCTAAATCTGGTAGCTATTCTGCCAAATCCTACAAATATAGATTGGAGATTCTTTCTATCCATCAGTTTTATTCCAAGTTGGAGAGAAAACCCCTGATGCTTGCTTACCGCTCTTTCATGTGTGTGCCACTTACAGCACAGAGAGAAACACTGTAGGTCAGACATACCTTTTTCTTGATTTGAAGATCAGTTTCCAGAATGATACCCAACTTCTTTTGCTCACACTAATATTTTTTGTACATGACCATATACATAAGCTAATCATGCCTTTGTTGATATTTCATGTTCTATAGGATTTCAACTCGGTGGATTAACTTGAACCTGCACATGTTTCAGCACCTAGATAATCATATTGAAGATCACTTCCATTCAGTTTTAAAGTATTATTAGAGATGATTTTTGAAATCACCTATTTTTTTCACGAACCAGAATTTTTTCCAAAGTCTTTTATTTGCAAAGGCAAAAAATTTTTTAACATAATACTTGTATAATTCCATTCTCTACTTAAGGGCCTCAAGTTTTTTCTGAAGTGTCTTAATGGAAGCAATTCCAAATTCTTCTGCTAGGCATGCAGTGACTCTCAGTTGGTCCAGTTGAATTGTTTAAATTCTGCACTGTGAATCCTCTATTTTCATTAAATCAGTTTTCTTATTTTGCATCCCTCCTCTTCTTTTATGAGTAATTTCTTACCTCCTCCACCATCGCCCTGCTTCATTGCAAATCTATACTTCCCTTAAAACCCACATAAAATTCCAAATCCTGTTCTGACAACTTTAAGATTAGCTACGCCTGCATTGGTTCATGACAGTGAGTTATGTCATTTAAATATGGCAGATATTGAATTGCATTTAAGCCTAGATACATATATGCACATTATTTTTTTTTACATATGGATCAATAGTTTGCATTGCAGCTCTAACAAAATTAGAAAGTTCCAGAAGGCATGGTCGATCTAGCTCCTTTTTAATCCGTATTATACTGTGCAGAACATAGTGCCATATTGTTTGCAACCACATGGGTTCTTTTTATCTTTGCTTCTTTTTTTTTATGCCTAGTTCTTTAGTCACTTTTTTTTCTCATTTCATGACATTGCAATGTAGTCACTTCTAAACACTAAACATTATATTCTTGTATTATGAGATACATCTTCTAAAACATGGAAATGCAGAGCCGGATTTTGTCCTTTAAATCTCAACTTCTAAAATCCAAACTCTTATAGGAGCTTTGCAAAGTCAGTGTGTTTAGCCAAGCAGCTGCCTTTAGATACAATAGCGCGATCCCCTGAGTTACAGCCATTGAAATGTGGTGTATTTTTGTTATATTTGCATAAAGGGCCAGGCCTGAGCATATTTACACATTTTTCCCCTGAAAATTTGCAGAACTAGTTACCCTTTCATGAGAGGTGCTGAAAGCTCAATAGATTTGCAAGATTGGATTTAAAATGTGAAGAAAATGACCGATATTAAGAAATATCGTTTAAAATAGTTGATTGAAGAGGTGAATTACCTTTTGGTAATGGTATTATTTAATTTGTTTATTTTGCTTATTTTATTGGCATTCTATAAAAAGCCAAAATAGCATTGAAAAAAATGATTTTGCAGTGAAACACATTCTTCTTCTTTTTTTTTAGTTTCTTAGCTACTGGGAATTGAACCTAGGGATACACACAGTCTAGACAAGCGATCTACCACTTTTTTAAGTCCCCAACCCTAAATGCCTTCTTAGCATGAAGGAAATGAGCCTCAGCAACTTTCTTCCAGGCAAATCATGTTGCCTTAAATTAATTTGCTTTCTTTGAAAGATCACAGACTTATAATAGTATAATAGTATAAGAAACCAGAAATTCTTTTTAATCCTTTGAGGAATGGAGAGAAAGATAAAAGAAATATGAATATGAGGGTATGAATTTATCAGGATAGGTCTGGCTACACATGAAGAAGCAAAAAAAAAAAAAAAGAAAAACCAACTTTTCATCTTGAAGAAATTGATTATCTTTCATAATAAGAAAATCTAGAGGAAGAATAGTTGCAAGGTTTGTTAATTCAACTTCTTATCACAGACCTTAAGGATATAAATTGTTTCCATTTTTCTATTTGCCCTTCTTGTCAAATCAGCTTCATCTTCATGCTGGCTCCCCTCTTGGACACAAGGTGGCTGCAGCAGCTCTAAACATCTGATACTGTCAACAGTACCAGAAGCAGAATAAACAATTACTTCTTCCCCCATGTTTTTCTTATTTGTGTGAGAGGAAAAAAAAATGCTCCGAATTCTCTGAATCAAGTCCTCTTTACATTTCATTGGCCAAAGTGTGTCACATGTCCAGAAGTAACTAGGTGCTGACAATATGACTGAATGGTCCAAACAAAGTTTGATAATACAAGAGCCTAGCAAATGATAGTCCAAAAGTTGACCTGCCACCTGTTTTTGTATGTCCTACAAGCTGAGTGTTTTTGAATTTTTAAATGGTTGATGTGGTGGGTTGTGGGGGAGGATAATATTTGGAAAGATGTGACAATTACATGCAATAAAAATTTACATGCCCATGAATACCTTAATTGGAGCACATCTAAGCCCATTTTATATGTGTGTGTGTATATATATATATATATAGATCCATGGGTTTTCCTGTACAAAACTTTTTTGGAAGAAGAAAGGGGATAAGATATCATCTAGGCAACAGACAACAAGGGGAGCTAACATTTTGTTTGAGGTTCAAGCGCATTTTAATAACAATACACTTCCACATTATAAAAAACTAACTCCTACAATATCACTAGTACAACCAATTGGAAACACAGGTGAGTTTATTGCTTCCTCTGATAAGAGTGGACAGCAGCTCTCAAATGTGCATGCATATTTGTGAGAGTAGTGGGGAGGATGTGGTGAAAATTTACTTGAAATGGGAAATTTAATTTTGGGATGATTTTTCATTTTAGGAACTTGATTAGGACCACAGGGGATGAGGTCACAACAACCTAGGATTGGTGAAAATAGCAAAGTGAGGAGAGAGATTCCACATATTCCAGAGCACAGACTTCTGGAAGTTTTCCAGGAAAGCCTTGATGGATCTCTGGGGAAATTTCTGTGAAGATCAGTGAAACCCTTTGCTCTAGACTGAGAGCCCCAAAAAGGAAATAAATACTAGCCAAGCTGGTGGAATGGAAAAGCCATTGATTAAAATGCCCAGGGCCAGGTATGGTTTGGAGCCTCAGGGTCAAAACTGAGTGTTATGACAGTAGTTTGGGGGCATTGTGTTTAGGGAGAACTATTGAGGATGCATGGGAGTGCTGGTGAGTGGCTTTGGTGTTCCATGGTTAGGGAGCACTGTCACTGTTAGGATTCAATGGGCTGGTACGCCATGTTTAGGTAGAACTGTTAGGGGTCCTTGGGAGTGGGGCGGGTGGTGGCGGTTAGCTGAATTTGTTTTACCTCTCTTATCTTCTAAACTAATTCCAATGCCTAGACACAGCCTATGCAGAGTCAGCAACAATCCTGAGCTAAGCAAAGCATCCCCCTTAGCTAACTTCCAGTGCAGTTCTCTCTGAGTCTCTCACCAGGCTATCAATGCACTGAAGCATGGACAGCAAAGGAAGAAAGGTCTATTGAGAGAGTCAAGAGCTCCTCTGGGACAAAGCTAAAAGTATCATAGTTTAATTCAAAACCCACACAAATCCATTTGTAAGTAAATGCTGTTAGATGGCATCATAATGGACAGTGCATACCTTTAAATTGATTTCCTTTTGATGTGATAAAAACATCTATGAAAGAGATGTTGAAGCATGGCTTTTGATGTAAAGTAACATCATTTAGATTTTAAAGTAGAAAACCTTTTGTTGATAGTAGTTGATTTGATTCAGTGCAATATACCAAGTGTTATTTGCTATAGCTTATAAATTGGCTTTGAACTGGCTATAATTCATACATTATTACTGATGACTGATTTATAGGAAATCTCATTAATTGCAGTGCATAAAGACCTTGAAACAAGCAAGAAGCAGAAAATAAAACTAGGTCCTGGGATAGAGAAAAAGAGTTATGCGTTCCCTATGAGTAATAAGATGTTACATCTGTCTGTTTTGATGATTGCATATTCCTGATTGCATATTCCTTACCACAATGTTGAATGAGATATATTGCTACTGTTCCTGTCTTATGAAGAGGGAGAACCCAAGTACCCCATCACTTTATTTTTACCATATATTAAACATTTATCACATGTTGTTTATTATGAGGCAGTAACTTTGTATGTCTTCATGAAAGGCTTTCCAGTGGATGATACAGTTTTCTCCCTTTCACAGTGGGAAAAGTGAAGCCTACAGAGTTGAAATAACTTCCAATTTCAGCCTCAGGGAGCCTGAACTAGGAATGCAGAAGTCTGACGTCACAGCCTCTCGATTGCCCACTGGACCTTGCTGTCTTAATTGTAATAGAGAAAAATTAGCAAACAGCAGCTATTTCCCTCCTGCGCTATTTCCAGTCAACCAGTTATTTTCACCCATATTGCCAGAGAGTTTTGAGGAGAGCCATGATATGGGAGGAGAAAGGTCCTGGAACCCCAAGTCAAAATCATTAGTTAATGTATGCATCAGGGACCTTACATTAAAAAAAAAAATTAATGCCCTGTAACCACAAGAAGCATTGGGGAAAGTGGAACATACTCAGAACTATACTAAATCTCACAAATGAGAACTTTGTCTAGGGCCACCATCACTCAAAATGTAGATAGCTTTCTATTTTAAACAAAAGTTCAAAAGTATATTTTAAGGTTAAGTTTAAATTTACAATGAGAGAAAACTTAATGTAAATCAAGGTGTGATGCCCATCAACCACATTGTTGGCACAATAGAAATAGATGAGATGGAAATATAAAGCCCATTAATGAGACAGGCCCCATGGTATAGGGATTGTTTGAAATGAGTGGGGTTTTTTCATTGTTGTTATTGTTATTCATTTATGGTGAGGCCAGCAGGTCAGGGGATAAGTGCCAGTGAGAAGGGAGCTATTGTTTATAGTAACAAAAAGAGGGAGCACACCACAGCATGCAGGAGCCCTGCCAGGAAGCACCAGGGTCAATCAAGGAGGTAAAAGGAAAATGAAGGAAATGTGGCCAAGAGCCTTTAATGTGGTTTTTAAGGGAAGACAGTATAAGCAGATTAAGATTAGGTAGTTTGGGTGACTTTGACAGCTGCTGGGACGGAAGGACTGTCCCTTGCTTCCTGGTACTTGGTCCTGGAATGATTACCAAGACAGGGAGATAGTGACCCAAAGTAAGGGCTCTGTGAAAATCTCATACAGGAGGGGACTTGGGTATTGTCTCTGGTTTGATTGGGTTGTGTAGGGAAGTCATGAATAGGCAAGTTCTTTACTATTTCTGGGATCTGGGTAGTGATGATAGAAGCAGTAGTTCCATGATCAGCAGGTCCCCAGATATCAAAACATCATCAAGTGCAGAAAAGAAAAAGGCATGATCAATTCATTAGTATATATCACCATATGCATGCAAAGAGCTGCATTAGATATTAGCTGTTATGTGCATTTGCATCCTCATTTTATTTAGTGCCTACATAAGCCAGACACCATGTTGGCAGTAGCCTAAGAGGAAACCATCAGATGTGGCCTCTGTCCTCATGAGGTTCACAGGCTGCTGCAGAAAATACACCCAGGAACACATGATCACAGTATTAGATGGCATGAATAGTCAGCCGAGAGCTGAAGAGAGCTGAAGCAGCCCTGAAAAAGAAAGAAAGGTGGTCTACTTGGGAAGCCCAAGAAAAGGAACAGGAAATTAAATTAGAATTGGCTGCAGTAGGGAAGGAGACCAAATCAGGCATTTGAAGACAGAAAGTAATCTATAACTTCAAGCATCACTTTCTTAAAACCAAGGTCCCAGCTGGGCATGGTTGTGGTGTACACCTGTAATCCCAGTGACTTGGGAGGCTGATGCACGAGGATCCCAAGTTTTATTTTCTTTTTTCTTATTAGGAGAGAGGAGAGAGTAAGAGGGATATTGAACTTTATTTTTTCATCTAGTCTTTGTTTCTCCCACACTTAGTTGTGTATGTGGTGTTAGGTTCGAACCTGAGTCCTCTTGCATGCCAAGCAAGTGCCATAACTGCTGACCCACCGCTCCATCCCCAGGATTCCAAGTTTGAGACCAGCCTCTGCAACTTAGCAAGGCCCTAAGCAACTTAGTGAGATCCTATCTCAAATGAAAAAATAAAGTAGGCTAGGAATGTCGCTTATTGGTAATGTGCTTCTGGTTTCAATCCCCAGTATCAAAAGGAAAAAAAAAAAAAAAGAAGAAGAAGAAGAAGGAAAAAAGACCCAGGTCCCCTTCAGTGGTTTTGTGAATATATGTGTAAAGATTGCTAATGACAGCTGCTTTTCTTGAGGTGGGCATCTCCTATTGTTGGAAAGAGCCACTTCCACATCTGTTGTATGTTATGGAAATGCAGCTGTTTACAACTGCTAATTTCCATTGTGGATCTTACCAGAAGGGAAAGGTTAAGCCCTGAAGAGGAGACAGCCCTTCTTCCTCAGGCCCTCCAGTGGGGGACATGGAAGCAATAGGCTTGGAACTGGACCTTTGTCCAGTTTTGGTCTTCTTCAAGACTCACTTCCCCCATATTAGCCCAACATTACCATTCCTCAAAACATAGCTGAGGCTGCATTCATTTCCAGAAGAAAATACATTGCGTTCAGGATGAAATGGGGACTCTAAAGTTTGACAAAACCAGCTCTCAACATCTAGAGTCTATCTCATCCCAGTTTTCTTGAACATTTTCTTCTCTAGTCTTCCCGTTCTATTAAAGCCATGTTTCTTGTTCTCTAAACACACTAACATTTGTCATATGTCTCTGTCTTGACTCAGGCTGATCTTTCTACTTAAGATACCCTGTTTACTTTTTTCACCAACTTCTACATTACCATGAGCAGCTGACCCCCCTTTTAAAGAATAGGTTAATTTACTCTGACATTAGTACCCTTGTGCCAATGTGATCTCTTTTCATAAAAACAAACATATAATTTTATACTTTATATGTCCACCTTCATCACCCTTTGAACTAAAAGCCCCCTCAGGGACAAGGGTCATATCCTTCATCTTTATATGACAAGTTTTTAGCAAGATGTCTGGCTTCAATAAACAACAAAAACAATAATAATAACAATAGCTAATATTAACTGAATTCTGACGATGTGGGAGGTGCCATTCTAAGCTCCTTATCTGCATTAACTGATTTTATTATCCTAACACTCTTAAGGGGTATGCAATAGTGTCATTTCCATTTTGCATATAAAGAGATCAAACCACAGAGAGTAGAAATAACTTGCTCAAGATGACCCAAAATACGTTCTAAATCAGTATATTTTTGTTAGAATGTGGTAAGTGCCATTCCCTCTTTTTTCCTTCTCAAAGATTCATAAAAGGAACACCACATATTGAGAAAAGAGATTAGGAGGGCAGGTTTATATACAGGTACCCAGTTTATGATAATCTAACTGAGTGGGAAATAAACTAGGTAACACACATCCCTTTGGAAGTTCTCCTTGTGCTAGCAAAAAGAAATTGGAGAGTTATTTTATTTCCCTTCCCACAAATTTACTTAAATCAGTTAAGAATAGGGATATAAGGACTAATAGTCCTCTCATACTATTTTTTCCTGTAAATAAAATTAGACTTCTTGAGAAATAATTCAAGTATATGATCTCTCTGCTTCTAGATAGCAGCTGGCTATAGGATAATGAGTCCTGTATGTGAAAATCTTGAGAAGTTTATGCACAGTTTTGCAAGTTACCCTTTCAGTGCATCTTCACAGGTACCAGAAACTAAGTTGGAAGCACCTACAACTGATATTACCCCAAAAGGCAAAATAACTCATATTTTGAAGGGCCTATTTTGGTTAATGGTTCTGCTGTCACTGATTTAAAATTCTTTAAAAATTTTTAACAACACACCTCATATTTTAATTCTACACCGGGCCCCATGAATTATGTAGATATTACTAGATAGGATTATTTTTTAATTCTGTCGCACATGGTGCCTGGCACATGCAAAGACTTTAATGAAATGCCAGACATTTACTAATTTTTTTTTCCAAAGGAACTTTCTGTTAGATATAACCACAAAGTCTTTTTATTTTTTTTTTTTCCAAACTGGTATGGACACTGAAGATAACAGTGAAGCTCAGCACATCTCTCCTCATGCATTTAGGTTGCGCTCGGTTGGTAGACACTATATTAGGTCTTTCTCTTCATTGGTTTATTTCTCTGTGATTGTACATATGATGGAATGCAGGCTGTGGATGAGTGATAATTTGGACTACAGAATTATTTCCATACAAATAATAGACCACAAACTCAATAAGGGACATTAAATTTGTTGTCTCTTTTAATCTGGCAAATCATGGCATCAGCTAATGCACTGTATTACTGACATTATTCCAGAAAGACATCTATTGAAGATCTAATGCTTATTTTTTTTGCTTTTATTATTTTCCAGATTGTTTGAACTCCAGACGGACCAACACCAGATAAATTATGAATGTTGAACAAGATGACCTTACATCCACAGCAGATAATGATAGGTCCTAGGTTTAACAGGGCCCTATTTGACCCCCTGCTTGTGGTGCTGCTGGCTCTTCAGCTTCTTGTGGTGGCCGGTCTGGTGCGGGCTCAAACCTGCCCTTCAGTGTGCTCTTGCAGCAACCAGTTCAGCAAGGTGATCTGTGTTCGGAAAAACCTGCGTGAGGTCCCAGATGGCATCTCCACCAACACACGGCTGCTGAACCTTCATGAGAACCAAATCCAGATCATCAAAGTGAACAGCTTCAAGCACTTGAGGCACTTGGAAATCCTCCAACTGAGTAGGAATCACATCAGAACCATTGAAATTGGGGCCTTCAATGGTCTGGCTAACCTCAACACCCTGGAACTCTTTGACAATCGTCTTACTACCATCCCTAATGGAGCTTTTGTCTATTTGTCTAAGCTGAAGGAGCTCTGGTTGCGAAACAATCCCATTGAAAGCATCCCTTCTTATGCTTTTAACAGAATCCCTTCTTTGCGGCGACTAGACTTAGGGGAATTGAAAAGGCTTTCATATATCTCAGAAGGTGCCTTTGAAGGTCTATCCAACTTGAGGTATTTGAACCTTGCCATGTGCAACCTCCGGGAAATCCCTAACCTCACACCACTCATAAAACTAGATGAGCTAGATCTTTCTGGGAATCACTTGTCCGCAATCAGACCTGGCTCTTTCCAGGGGTTGATGCACCTTCAGAAACTGTGGATGATACAGTCCCAGATTCAAGTGATTGAACGGAATGCCTTCGATAACCTTCAGTCACTAGTGGAGATCAACCTGGCCCACAACAATCTTACATTACTGCCTCATGACCTCTTCACACCCTTGCATCATCTAGAGAGGATACACTTACATCACAACCCTTGGAACTGTAACTGTGACATACTGTGGCTCAGCTGGTGGATAAAAGACATGGCCCCCTCCAACACAGCTTGCTGCGCCCGGTGTAATACGCCTCCCAATCTGAAAGGGAGGTACATCGGGGAGCTTGACCAGAATTACTTCACATGCTATGCTCCCGTGATTGTGGAGCCCCCCACAGACCTCAATGTCACCGAAGGCATGGCAGCTGAGCTCAAGTGTCGGGCTTCCACGTCCCTAACGTCCGTGTCTTGGATTACTCCAAATGGAACGGTCATGACCCACGGGGCATACAAAGTACGGATAGCTGTGCTTAGTGACGGTACGTTAAATTTCACGAATGTAACCGTGCAAGATACAGGCATGTACACGTGTATGGTGAGTAATTCCGTTGGAAACACTACTGCTTCAGCCACCTTGAATGTTACCGCAGCAACTACTACACCCTTCTCTTACTTTTCAACTGTCACAGTAGAGACAATGGAACCTTCTCAGGATGAGGCACGGACCACAGACAACAATGTGGGCCCCACTCCAGTGATCGATTGGGAGACCACCAATGTGACCACCTCTCTCACGCCACAGAGCACAAGGTCAACAGAAAAAACATTCACCATCCCAGTGACTGATATCAACAGTGGGATCCCAGGAATTGATGAGGTCATGAAGACCACCAAAATCATCATTGGGTGTTTCGTGGCCATTACCCTCATGGCTGCAGTGATGCTCGTCATTTTCTACAAGATGAGGAAGCAGCACCATCGGCAAAACCACCACGCTCCGACAAGGACTGTTGAAATCATTAATGTAGATGATGAGATCACAGGGGATGCACCCATGGAAAGCCACCTGCCCATGCCTGCTATAGAGCATGAGCACCTAAATCACTATAATTCTTACAAATCTCCCTTCAACCACACAACCACAGTTAACACAATAAACTCAATACACAGTTCAGTGCATGAACCGTTATTGATCCGAATGAACTCTAAAGACAATGTACAAGAGACTCAGATCTAAAACCTTTACAGAATTACAGAAAACAAACAATCAAAAAACAAAAGAGACCATTTATTAAAAATGACACAAATGACTGGGCTAAATTTACTGTTTCAAAAAAAAGTGTCTTTACAAAAAAAAAAACAAAAAAGAAATTTATTTATTAAAAATTCTATTGTGATCTAAAGCAGACAAAATGATGTGTATTCCTCAGAACCTGTTTTTGCTGCAGTTATTTACTATTTTCCCACATCTCGTCCCTCTCTTCCCCGATTGCCATATTTTTCATAGATCTCAATTCCCTAAAGAACTGGTCTAGGAAATTTTGTAAGAATTCTGTTACACTTTGAGATTTTTATGGTGAATTCTAGTGGTGAGATCCAGTCTATTTTGTCTCTCTCTTTTATTTTCTTTTTCTTTTACCCTCACACCCTTATGAAGTAGTCCAATGGGGAATGCAATATTAGAAATAGATTTTTAAGAAAGAACAAGGAAGAAATGCAAGATCTTATATTTTTCATGTAATAATCTGTTCTGTATTTATGAGGAGGATCATTCTATGGAAAAGAAAAAAAAGTAAGCAAACAACAGATTAATTTACATATGAGCATCTATAAAACCCATGACTTTTAAACAACTCTAGAACCAGAATTTGTAGTTCAAAAGCTTAAAATAAGATTATAAATAAAATATTGTTGGTTTTTCTGTACCCTGGACACAACTCATTTGTAGTATGGCTCAAATGTGAGACACATGAAGGTCATTAGTTTTCCTACTTTCTAAGAAAGAAAATACTACAGTATTCTCTAGTCATAGTGTCAGTCTCCACAGGGTCCAGCTTCAGTAGTTTAACTTGAGCTTCAGATCAATATTCAAGGATTCTGTTGTATCTTTTCCTTCTGATTAGGATTGCCCTTTGTAGAATGCTCAGATTTTGAAAACTGATTTCGTGACATAAATTCAATTCTTCTTGGAAGAAAGTATGAGTATAATTTATTTACTGTTTCCTAAATAAAATTTCACTGGCCAGATGAAATATGATCATAAAAGGTAGAAGTACTATAATTTATCTGCACTTCAAAACTAATGTTTTTATTCCGAGTGTTAGCAAATTTAGTTCAATTCAATAATGATTACTAAAGACCTACTATGTACTAAATAATAATTTGGGTATTATGGGTACACAAGTGATAAGATTTGGTTCGTGGCCTTGAATCATTCCCAATCTATACAAAAATGACTTAAGAAAAAAAAATCTTGGTTTATTACTGGAGATCACTTTTAATTTCTGCTAGGTAGAAAACTGTGTATTGGGACTCTAAAATTTCAAACTATCAGGTTAGGTTATTACAGAAACATCCTCATATGTTTTTGTTTTTTTTTTTTTCCTATTCCATTGACAGAGTTGAATCTTTCCTTCCGTGAGTTGATTGCTAAGCTTTAATGAAGTATGGAAACAGATTTGCTCTGAAAATCAGATACATACTAGTACATGGCAATACTAATACAAAGATAATCTGTTAAGGGTGCTTTTTAAGGAACTAGGGACATTTTAGACATGCAAATATGCATTAACTTCCAGGTAAGAAATGACAATGCTGGTTGCGTACCTCTGCCCTCTCCTGGTATTTTAATATTATTATGTGTAACTTCTGTCTTCATCTATATGAAGCAAGTGAATATATAATATATAAAACTCTCATGGCTGGCCCTGAAACCCAGCCACCATGGTGGTGAAATGAGGACTGACAAAGTTGAAGAAAGCCTCAGCTCCTAACAGATGTGCAACTTGGAAGCTCACACTGAATTCCAGAGGCGGGACCTGGCACCAGGGTTTTGTGATCTCTAGGTGTGGAAAACCAATCATTACCAGCAAAGTAGGTCAGAAAAATGGAGGAAGAGATAACAAATGAATGAGAGCACACAGAAGTCTTGATTCTATTTTTGGTCACTCATTCTCTGGCATTTTTTACTTCCTCATCTCCTCCCTCCCTTTGTTGTGGAGAAGGTCCAAGAAAAAAGAAAACGCACATTGGCTATCATTTGATGACTGATATGGTATTGATAATTCTTCATACTGTATTCCCAAACTGCACATCTCTCTCTCTCTGTCACACACACACACACATGAACACATACAGCACAGAATATCTATGGTGGCTAGCAAGGGCAAGTACAGAGAAGGGTAATATAAATTATGAGGGAAAAGGGTCTCTCCTGGTTTTGCTCACCAGCCTCTGTTTACTGACTGAAACTGTTTCATTTGGAGCTCGTGATTCTTATGTGGGGTTAGTCCAGCAGGCAATTACCCTTGGCTGTGAGCGGTGACTCTGCAGTTAGATAAATTCTGTGAAATAGAATAAAAGGAGAATTCTCACTAAAAAAGTTAGATTAGAATATATATGTAACATATGATTCAGGCCACCAGCAAATTATCATAGTTCAAATGAACACACTTTAGAAAACTACATATATTGATGTAAGATTTAAATTAGCCAAAGTTGACTTCTTCAGTAAATTTAGAAACTCTTTTGACAAAGATCCTCATTACAGGGTTTTGGGGGTGGAGGATGGAGTGTTATATAAATATGATTTGGAGGAAACTGAAGTGAATTCTGGATCTTTTCTGATGAACCATTTTGTCTGAATTTGTACCTCTGCTCAGTAGCTGACCTCAGACCTTAGAGCTGTACTGTGGACTAACTTGTATCATAGAATATGGCCCTTTACATATGTGAAATATTCCTACAGCAAAACATAATCCCATGTCCACTGTTCTCTGCTCTTTTTATTCTATGTCAAGGCAGTTCTGTGGCAGTATTCTGAAATA
Source organism: Aplodontia rufa (assembly GCA_004027875.1). NCBI lineage: Eukaryota > Metazoa > Chordata > Mammalia > Rodentia > Aplodontiidae > Aplodontia > Aplodontia rufa. The sequence goes on along the minus strand of PVKS010002962.1, from coordinate 11,386 downwards.
TGTGCACCAAAAATATGCCATTTGCAATTAAGTAAGTTTGTGTGCGTTGTGTGTGTATGTGTGTGAGTCCTACTAATGGTATGCAGGTTGCTTAGTGAAGCATCAGAGACACTTTAAAAAGAAGATTCTTCACATCTGTGGAGAAATACTACTCTTCAAACTCTTCTGAACACGTCGAGTACATCTGCATTGACAAAGTGCTAGAAGTATTTGGTATAGTTTACATGGACAGGCACCAACATAGCTTGATTATTTTACCTCAGAGTCCAAATATTCTAGAATCAAACATCAGCTTTTCAAAGATTAAAATAAGTGTTTTGAACGTGAAGCAGTGATCAACTTTTTTAAGGAAGAAAATGTTGCTGGTTTATGATTTCTTTTCAGCTGTATAAAGAGGGAATTAAAAACTAGGGTGCTATTTGAAATCATATTTGTTATATAAAATTATGAATGATGGAAGGTTTATTTCCCCCAGAGAAGGAAAACAAATACAGCAGTTTTTTTTTTAAATAACACTTATATGAAAAAAAAATTAACTGGGTGGCCCCAAAGCACCAAGATACATATTTATCAAGGTGGAAAAAAAAATCCTCAGTCTCTCATTCTTCTGGAATAATTGCCAAGACGTTTAGGTAACTAGAAGAGTACAGTACTCTGAAGCAATGTAAGTTTTAAATAATGTGTTCACTTGCTTATTTGATGCTTTACTTGGTAGATTTAATTAAGGTTTTGAAGGTATGTAATTCATTATTAAATATCACCAGCAAGGGTTGGGATATAGCTCAGTGGTCGAGTTCTTCCCTTGAAGGCACAAGGCACTGCATTCAATCCCCAGCTTTGCAAAAAGGGAAAAAATACAACTGAAATAACATGTCATTTCCTGGGTTTGGAGTCATACTCTTCTCGGAAATCATTCATATTTTTAAAGTAAGGCATGATAACGCATTCAAATCTCTTAAAGAAATTTGTTCTGCAAGACTATTTATGCATTGTTGTATTTGATTAGAACATAATTTCTGTATCACAGCTATTTTGATAAGAGTAAGTCTAAATCTACACACTCCAAAAATCCAGCTACCTGATATTCTTTCTCTTCTTCCACTAAGAAGTACAAATTCCTGAAAACACTATCTGAGATAGGAAATAGCTATGACACTATTGTGTTCTTATGCTCTGTTAGGATTCAGAGCAAGATACATCAGGCTTTATGACAACCAAAAGAAATCTTCTAAAATTAATAAAACGTACTCTCAATTAGGTTTCAAATTTAGACCCCAAATGAAGCAGTCTCACAACACATACAGTTCATGTCACTTTCTATCTTAAAGTTCTGCTGAGAATAACTGAGATTTCAACCTTAGCATTATTTAAGAAATGTGTCCAAGTTATATATAAAATTATATGACTAAATTTTACAACAAGTATTTAGCAATAGAAAGTATAACTACTATTTATTTTGCTTTCCCCAAAGATAAATAAAAAAATAGAGGTTGCTTTAAGACAATAAATTAAGCTATTTTAATTCAGTCATCTGATATTGGAAAAATTTTTGTTTTGTGAATTTCATGATGTGCCTTAAGTGAGCAAGCATATCCACATATTTATCCGCTGCAGAAAACAGAAATCAAAAACCTAAAAGCCTCAAACCATAAAAACTTGCATTTCAATATTCCATCTAATAATTTAATTTCCTCATTTATTAATGCTTCACTTTATTATACAATTGATGCTGAATTGCTGAACATGATTTGCCCAAATAACATCAATTTTACCAGAAATAGAGAGCATATTTATTTTCCCTGATGAAAGGTAAGATAAAATGATGTTTAAAGAGGTGCTGATCTCTGGTGAGAGAGAAACCCCATTCTGATGTATAACCTCTAACCTTGAGAACTTGCCAGAGCATTCACCTGGTTCCCCCGTAGTTCAGTTATTATGGTGGAAACACAATATGGGTACCCTAATATTTATTATGTCAATATGTCAATAGGATTTCAGAATGACAATTAGTTAATATCCTTCCTGCAGTCCTTAGTTCCACATTAAAAGAAGTAAAAACAAAAGAGAACTCAGCAATTGTTATTTAAGCACAATTGCTAGTTTTATAAATATATAGTTCTCTAAGAGAAATACATGAAACCTCAATCCCACAAATTTATAAAATATACACAAAAAATTTGATATATTTTATGGTACATATTATTTATGGTAGGTACTATAAACTTTTAAAACAAATAATTTGTAATACTAGGAAAATCTTGGATTTCTTTACCAATGTAATCATTATGAAAAATCTATCTTAATTAAATTTGTAAAATGCATCCAAGGTAAATGTTGAAATGAACTTGCAAGTCCTATGGGTAGTTTTATTATAAATAAAGTTTTACAAAATGAAGGAGATAATAAAGTTTCTCTTTCCAGCATCCCCCAAGCAGGCTAACTCATGCTGAAAGATGTTTCTCAGGATAAATGGGCAGAGAATGAACTTTAGTAAATTCTGACCTTAAAATGCCATCATACTGATATATTCACATGTGAAAGAGCGTGGACAATCTTGCACGCTAGTCATTATATAATTAATTAATAGCAATTTTTATTTGCTCAAGTACACTTTTTTGTTATTACCTATTCTGTACTTCCATAGGTAAAATGATATTTTATCCATGGTGTTAATTTCTCAGCATGTTTTCATGTTTTCCAAGACAATTATAAATTCAGAATCTGTTACTACTGCTCAACTTTTAATTATGCAATTGGAAATTCAACACTAAACTAAATTGGGACAACTCAGATAGGCAAGTAAATTATTCCTGGACATTGTAGGATGGTGCCTCTTTTTATTTCTTATTTCATTCCTACTTGAAAGATCTGATATTTTTTATTATGATTAATACAAATTCTACCTCAAAGAAGGAAGAATTTCAGAGTATTGAAAAATGTTTAAAATGTGAAATATTACATATATGAAAACATTTATTGCTGTACTTTTATGAAATGAGTATATGTTTGAAAAGTACATGCTGATATAAAATATTATTTATCAAAAATATAGTTTTATTTTTTGACACTATGGTTAAACCCATATAAAACTCAATGTATAATAATTCATGAGACTTATTCACAATTATTTGAAAGCTATTTTAATAATCATAGCAAGCACTCATGTTAAGGAATAAAAAAAAATAAAAATTAAATTAATGTCAGAAATAAATTATGGACTTCCTGAAATTAGTGGGATAACATTAGGCATTCAAAGACAATTTGAAAGTTAAATTAGTATGCTTTATGGTTTAGAAAGTGATTTCATCTGTTTTCTTATTTATTAAGTCTTGAAAGAATGGTAGGTGTATGTTTAAAATTCAAGCATCAAATTTTCCCTGAAAAATGCATATTTACCAGTATGTAGAATTATTTATACTTTGAAGTAATAAACAAAGAATATAGAAAGAATGACGGGCTTGGCCTGTGCACATGCCTATAGGGTAGCTATTCAGCATGCTGAAGTAGGAGGACCTTGATTTCAAGGATATCGGGGGCAATCTACTTAATAAAATATAAATATATCTATTCTTTATATGTCTAGACATAAATCTATCTATCTATCTATATATGTATATATATTTGTTTTTTATATATGAATTCCACAAAACAAATGAGAAATCACTAGGGAACTAAAGCAATGGTTGTTTTACTTTTATACTAGAATGGATTCAGTTATATAGTGAATATGAAATGAGCAACCTTCACATTCCCAGGCACTATTTGAGGCTTTCAATACACGGGGTGAACAAAATCAAGCCATACCTCCTAGTTTCAATGACCAATTTGGTAACATTGGCCCCGGATGTTCCTGGTGTTAGCACTGAAAATACTGCTTCCTGAAACCTCTTAGTCCAGGGCATATTGAAATGGCTGGTCACTCTCTTCTAGACTGTGCTTTCTGATCGCTGCCACCCTGACTTCCTGTTTCACATCAATGTGTGTACCTCACTGTTAATGGCAAGGCCAGATACATTGACCCCAGGTAACCAGAAGCAAGAACACCTATTTCTAACTCAGGCAAGGTTACGCCAATATCAAATGCTAGCAATAGCAAATTCCCTGGAATGCTGTCTAGCCAACACTGCGCATTCTGACAACAAAGAAGGCCCAGCTTGCCCTCAATGAGGAGGAGCAGGAGTGTGGGGATTTCCACACTCACAGTACCATTGTGACCATTTGGAAGAAAACTACATGCATCACAACCAGTCCTCACAATGCCCCATAGGGTAGGCCACGTTATTTCCATTTTAGGAATAAAGGTCTTGAGGGAGCTGTCTCCACTACACATACACACACACAAAGAGAACAAAAACCGACGATGAAAGAAGAGCTTTGGAAAATCCAGATGGCTACAGCAAGCCTTGTTTTAGCAATGGCATTTATTGTTCAGAACAGAAAATTGTTAGCACTCTTTTCAGAATATTTCAACTCTTGTGTTCTATTAGATCCTGTTCTCCTAGGAAACAGGTGTCTCTTTGGGGACACATTTTGGTAATTGATGTTAGTTTATTCTTGTTCGTTCAGGTTTACTAATGACATTGGAAGGCTGACACCTTTGAAGCACTGGCTTGGTTAATGTTGCAATGTAGAAAATATTTTTCTATCGACTTTATTGAATTTCGCAGAAGACTTTCCGATGAGATGTTATGGATCAGCTAGCATTCAAAAATGAAAATAAACCAATCTACTTTATTTTTATCAGAATCATTCAGTTTTAGGCTTTTTATTTTTAGAGTGCGTTATGATTCATTTTTATGTTCTAATCAAATATCAGTGATGGGTATCTCTAGCACATTAGCAAAAGGATCATAGTTCGATCCCTTTCCATTACAAATTCCTCTTTATCAATCACAATATTTCCTTAATATTTCATTATGTAAACTGTTTCATAAAGTCAATAAAATTTTCAAATTTATCCTTCTCAGAATAAAACAATTTAAAGCTATCTAAAATATTTAAAAGAAAACCATTAAACTGGCACTTTTTTAAAATTGTTAAGTAGCTAGACAAGAGGGGAAAAGCAGACATAACCCTAAAGATCACTTATTAAAAATTAGGGACTCCAACAAACAGTACACATTAATTTTTTTGAAGTTTTCCATCCAGCTACTCTTTCTTTTCTCTTTATTCCTATTTACATATTTATTTATTTTTTATTAGTACGTTATAGACTTACATAGTGAAGGGATTTGTTACATGTTCGTACATGCACAGATTATGACAATGTAACTTGAACCCAATCCTCACCCAGGATTTCTCCCTTCTTGCCCACTCCCAGTCTCTTCTCTTCACTGCATTTGCCTCATTACAAATATCACTATATATTTCTTTTTTAAATTTTCTAGTTTTAAATGCCTGTGTATTATTCAGCTTCTCAGGAGAGTGAAATATTCCATACAGTATTTACATCCCCCTTGTCTCTCCCTACTTTCTCCTTCTCCCTCTTTTCCTCATTCCTCTCCCCCCCATTTCATAAGCAGACTTCTCCCAGATACATTTCGTTCCAAATTTGATGAGTCTAATATGTAAACTTGGCTATCTTTCACCCTATCCTTAGTTTTACTCTGGTTTCCACATATGAGAGAAAACATTTGACCTTTGAGTCTCTGAGTCTGGTTTATTTCACTCAACATGATTTTCCCCCCATTTCTATCCATTTATCCTCAAAAGCCATGATTTCATTCTTTGTAATAGCTGAGTAGTAAAACTACTCCTGACAAATTTGAGCCTCTATGCTTCAATAACTGTTAGTTTTTATTCTTAATAAATCATTGCTTTTGATAAATACTATTTGTAAAATGAAGATATCTGAAAAATTAATGAAAAAATAAGAGAATTAACTGATTAATATGAGCTAGCATTGAAAAAAAAAAGAAATTTTTCTTTCCACATAAATGTATGAGTGGCAGAATTAAGAATGTGGCACTAATTGTAAGCCTTTCAATATGGAATGAGTGGTTAGTTTTAAATCTTTGACTGAATGCAGTGTGTTTTAATTCATACATACATATTTGAGTGTTTGTGAAACACTGTTTATTCTTTACCAACAAGGTCTAAAATTGTTTGGAATACAAAGAATAAAAATGCAGTTCTCGCCTTCAAGGAGCTTATAGTATTGAAATATAATATGATATGCTGAGTGGAAGAAGCAGCACTTATCATATTGCAGAGAGGACGGACAACCAGGGCTCTGTTAGGAGGAGAGTCAGGTTTGCTTCTTGTAAGAAATGATTCCTGGGTGGAGTCTTAATGGTTGGATCGGAGTTAGCCAGGAGATGGGAGGAGAGGTACCAGATTTGTGAGTACAATATACAGCAAAGCTAAGGAGCAAGCACCACCTCCTGTGTACTAGGACTGCAACTGTGTTGGTTGTTTCTAGAGCAAAACAGGCCCCTTGCAGATTAAAATACAAAGCTAAGATAAGGATTGGAGACCTTCCCACATTGACTATTAGGTTTAGTTTGTAGATGATTATGAAGTATTAACATTTGTAGGTACTTCTGATTGTCATCATCAAATTTGAGCTTTGGACAGGTCACTTGGTTAACAGAATAAGAAAACTGTAAAGTTAATATAACTGGAACAGAGTGAAACATATTTCAAATGGTGTTCTCTACTTCAGGAACAAGTAGGATGTATAGAAAGATTAATTAAAAAGCCCATTTAGCTGGACTTATTTTTCTTTATTAATGAACAGAAATATGGGGGGATGCTTTTAATTAGTAACCGAAGCTAAAAAAATATTGTTCCTAGTGAGGATTTGGGAAAGAAGGTGATAACTTCAGTATGTTTTACATATATGGAGTTTGAATACCTGTGGGGTATGTAGAGTAGAGTTCTCTAACAGGATACTTTGCTGAGCTAGTGGTATTAATTATGTCATCACCAAAATTAAATTTGTACTGAAAACTGAGAGTGGATGGAATCACCCATTACACAACATAAAAATCATGTTGGAAAGGACAGGTCTATGAGAAATTACATCATCTAATGGGCATGGAAAGGAAGAGAAAACCATTAATAGGAAAATTAAGTCTTCCCTACATGTAAGAAAGTAGGTTAGATTTTGGAGATATTTTATGGAGCTGGGGGCTTCTGGGAAAATTGAGGTAGTGCAAAGAGCCCCCTCCAACCCGATTCTTGTGATCAGGTTGGAAAGATTTCAGACATGTCGCTCAGTGTAACAGGGAAGAGATTATTGATGGGATAAATAAAGGGAAAGGGAACACCCTTAAGAAATGGAGTGACTCAGAAGAGGAGAGGACAAAACAATGTGCCTTTCCTGTACACCACTTTTATTGGGGATTCCAGAGAATTTCCAGAGAGTCCTGCCCAGGTCTACCTCTTGACTTTTGACTAATAACAAAGTGATAGATTAAGTCCTACTGCCATGGGAATTCTAGGTTGGTTGGCCTCTGCTGACTGATTCCAATTAAATTCTTAACCATACGTCTTCACAGATTTCCTGGTTAGGAGGAACTACCTTTATCTTCTTGAATTTTAGGATCTGGTCACAAAAGTCTCTCCCTTCAGGGTAATTAGGTTTCTCCTATCAATATTATTTGGGCCTGGCAGTTCCTCTGCAGACAACAGGTAACTTGCTGAGGAATGGGGACGCATCCTGCTTACCTAGGCCAGGCAGGCTCCCCTGCAGGCAAACTGTTTTTGAAAGAGAAAGCACCTGGAATCAGCACAGTGGGTCCATTTTATAGAAATATTCTCTTAACCTTGCATTCTCACCATTGTGCCTTTGTCTGTCCCCTAACAGTATCACTTTATTCCTTAAAATTAATATTATTTTTAATTGACAAATCATGATGACATGAGATTATCACTAAAATGAGCCCCATGCTAAAAACGGAAGTCAAATGACACAGATAATTATTTCATTGCAGCTGTGACAACTGCTATAAAGTAAAATTGCAGTATAATAAATTGAGAGAGCAAAATAAGAGAACCTGTTCTAATCTGGATGGTTCTTTAACATAGTGGAAGTGAAGAGATTACTGATGATTGATGCTAATTAGAGAGAGAAGACAGGAAAAGGTGCATTGCTGATCTAAAAATTTAGGCTTTATTCTATAGGCAATAAAGTTATGGAAAATAACACATATGGATCAAAAGTTATTTCAGAAGGATAAATTTCTGAAGATTAAAGGGAAATCAGTGAAAATATAAATTCAAATGTAACTGTACTTGAAGAACCCAGAGAACCTAAGAGTTTCTTTTTTAAAAACTCAATGCTGTGCTTTCTGATGTATATCACACCTATTTCCCACTGTTAGTGAGAGATAAAGAGAATTTCCTGATAACCCCTGGACTCAAGTTCCCTACACTCAAACCCGTTTATACTTTACAATGGGTTGAAAGAACAGGAAACAAATGCTTTTGATAAGTTTCCCGAATAGCTAATTAATCCCTTTTATGGGATTCTTTCATCCCTTGATATACAATGCAGGAATAAAATTTGCATTTAATGGAAGAACAACAGAAACATGAAATTCGAAATACTACCCGAGTCCATTATGGGAATAGAATTAGGTTATCATGCATTAAATAACTTATTAATTGGTGGTGTAATAGCTCAGAGCTAAGGAATGCTCTTGCAATTTGCCAATGCAGGCAGATAAGAACTTTGATGAATGGACAAAATGCAGGCTTTGAAGTTCATGATTAGAATTTAGAAGAGAATTTCAAGGAGAATTCTAGGTGCTGGAATCTGGAGTGAACAAAACCACTGAAGATCATAGATTACAGGCAGTCACCTTGTGAGCATCAAGGCATTGGGAAGAAGTGAAGAAACCCATCCATTCCCTTAGTGGGTCCTCTCCCTCAACACATTACTAGTAAAGGATTCAAAAGCTTTATAGAATTTCTTGATACTTGCTCAAAGAGAAATAGCATTAAATTAGTGAGTAAAAGACAATGATTTCTAATTTGTTCTTCCATAAAACATTGTTTGCAAACTTTCTGCTTGAGATACAAGGGAAAACATAGACATATTTATCATATAATAATGAATGCATTTTTTCATTAGTAAGTAATTTTTTGAGGTGCTGAGAATGGAACCTAGGACATGATTGCACCTAAAGCAGTCTAATACTAAGCTGTATACCCAGCCCAGTAAGTAGCATTTTTAAAAACGTTTTTTAAAAAATAGTGCATTATAGTTATAGATAATATCAAAGTTCATTTTGACACAATCATACAAGCATGGAATATAATTTGCTTCAATTCAGTCCTTAGTACCTCTTCTTCCCTCTTTTCCTACCATCCCCTGTTCCTTTTCCACTACTCTAATGGTTCTCCTGTTTATTTATAGCTTTTTAAATTGAAGCTTTACAGATACATGTAAAGGTTAAATTCACTGTGGCATATTCATATTTGTATGTAGAATAACTAAGTTACATTCCACCCTTTCTCTCTTTTCTAGTCCCTCCACCATCCCCATCAATCCCCATTCTCTTCTTCATAGATTGCTCTTCTATTTCCAGTGTATTTCTCCCCACTATTTTTCCTTTTTATTTTGGTCTAGAATCTACATATGACAGAAAATATTTGACCCTTGAGTTTCTTGGTCTGGCTTATTTCACTGATTCTAGCTTATTTCATTTAGTATGATATTCTCCAGTTCCATCCATTTACCTACAAATGCCATAATTTCACTCTATTTTAGGGCTGAGTAACATTCCATTTTGTGTATAGATGTGTGTGCGTATATACACATGCACACACCACATTTTCTTTATCCATTCATCTGTTGATGGGCATCTGGGCTGGTTCCATAACTTGGCCATTGAGAATTATGCTGTTATGAACATTGATATGACTGGGTCCTTACAGTATTTTGATTTTTAGTTCTTTTGGATAAACATTGAAGAGTGAAATAGTTGCTATATCATATGTTGGTTCCTTGGAGATTTTCAAGGAATCTCCACACTGCTTTCGAGAACAGTTGTACTAATTCACAGTTCCACCAACAGTGTATAATATTCCCCCACATCCTCACCAGCATTTATTATTATTTGTACTTTTAATAACTACCATTCGAATTGGAGTGAGATGAAATATCAATATAGTTTCAATGCATTTCCCTAATTGTTAGAGATACTGAATATTTTTTCTTATATTTGTTTGTCATACTTATTTCTTCTTTTGCAAACTATATGTTTAGTTCTCTTGCACATTTGTTATTTGTATTTTTGTTATTAAGATTTTTGAGTTCTTTTATATTCTGGATGTTAATCTTTTGTCTGATGAGCAGCTAGCCAAGATCTTCTCACATTCCATAGACTCTTTCCTCATGTTTATTTCTTTTACGGTGCAAAGCTTTTTAATTTGATACCATCTTACTTCTTGATTCTTGGTTTCTCTTGTGGTTTAGGGGTCTTGTAAGGAAGCTGGTTTCTGTACCAATTTATTGGCCTGTTGAGCTTATGTTTTTTTCTGGAAGTTGCAGTTTCTGGTTTAATCTCTAAGTTTTGATCCACTTTGAGTTGATATTTGTGCAGGGTAAGAGGGAGAACTAGTTTCATTCTTCACACGTAGACATTGAGTTTTTCCAGCACTATTCATTTAAAGGGCTATATTTTCTCCAACACATGTTTTTGTCCCCTTTGTTAAATATTGGATGGCCATATACATGTGGATGTGTCTCTGTGTTTTCTACTCTATTCCATTGGTCTTCATGCCTGTTTTGGTGATAATAGCATTCTATTTTTGTTATAATAGCAAAGGACTGATATGGTGATGCCCTAAGCATTACTTTTCTTGCTCAATATTGCTTTGGGTATTTTGGGTCTCTAATTCTTCCAAATGAATTTTATAACTTTTTTATCATTCTGTAAAGAATGTAAGTAGCATTAAAAAAAAAAAACATATTTAGAAGGACATTTGGAACCCTCTTGCTTGGGAGCAGTTCAGAGTAAAACATTCTATGTTAGCCATTAAACAATGGAAGCCATCAAGAGTCTTGAGCAGGGGTTGGAGTGGTGACTCAATAGTTCTGCCCTTGCCTGACATGCACAGGGGTGCGGGTTAAAACCCCAGCACCAAGTACACAATAAAATGTCTGAGCAATGAAAGCCACATGAAAAACTAAATAATATTGACTCCCTCTGTCACTGTCCCTCTCTCCTAAAAAAAAGAAAAAAAAGAAATTTTATAAAAGCATCTTAAGCAGGTAAACTTACCTGAGTCAAGATCATAAATATTGGAACTAGCAGAATTGAAAAAAGAAAAAAACAGTTTTAACCAGTTACAGATCATCATCATCATCGTCTTCTTCTTCTTCTTCTCCTCCTCCTCCTCCTCCTCCTCCTCCTCCTCCTCCTCCTCCTCCTCC